>JAGKTI010003536.1:30733-56877 GCA_018397915.1 Birgus latro
CACCTCCCACCGACCAAAACATCATTTTGCCCCCTCCACGCCCCTCACCCACCCTCACCACCACCCTCACAAACCCCAAACCCTGCCACCAGCACCTCCAGCACGCCCAGCCACCACACCACGCTGCCACTCACCGCGATCACCAGTTCTCACCACCACAACGATCAGATCCGGCTGCCTTTCACGCCCACCACCCAGATATGCCACCACACCCTCACCCACAACCTCAACATCACCCACACCACCTAGAACACCCACTTCCGCCACCCACAAACCAAACACAACCCTTATCACGCTCCCCATGCACCAAGTGCAGTGGAAAATTCCCCTCCCTCAACTCCCCAGGGAGAGGATTTGCATCTCCAAATCATATAAGACCAGGGCAGCACCCCCACTAGCCACCATACAGCCACAGAACACCGACCCCCCCACCATCACTGACGATGAAGATCAACGAGTGATGTGGATTCCAACCCAGGGGAAACACCTCTGTGTACTGGGGGCACCTCACCTCCTCCAGCACACACAACACGCCTCCATCCTCCGCGTCACCTACACACCCCATCAACACCCGAGCCAGACTACCGGCCACTGGACCAGCTTCCTCTACCATCTGACGCCTACCCACCAAGCTGCCCTCTCGGACACCTACCACCTCCAGCCACGAGGACGTGACTTTCTTCCCCACCACGGTGGTAAAATGCTCACCCTGATGGGAGAAACAGGGACATGCACAACCCCCACCCTAGAAGGAGACCACAGAGGGGTAGATTTCGCAACACCCACCTGAGGAGGAGACCACAGGGAGGCAGGTGTGGAGCGTAGAAGTTCAGGTAAAGAGGGGCTCACATCCCCTACCACCTTATGTCCCTCTCGCCCTCAACCCACGACCCACCAAGGTAGCAGTTCCTACCGCCTACTTTCAAGCCAAGACAGCCCTCGCCAGGTTCGGGGTGGGACTACTTTATTAGTCCCAGGCAGCGCTGCGACACAGGCCACCGTCCATGTCGGGTACAAGACAGAGCAGGCTACCATCCGCTCCTCAGCTGCTACCCCCTGCAGGACCACGACACAGACAACTGTCCATGTCGGGCAAGAGGCAGAGCAGGCCACCATCTGCTCCTCACCTGCAGTCACCTCTAGGGGCAGCGCTGTGACACAGGCCTCAGTCTGTGTCAGGCAAGAGGCAGGGCAGGCCACCATCCGCTCTGCAGTTGCACCCTCCTGTAGGATCTCAACACAGGCCACTGTCCGTGTTGGGCAAGAGGCAGAGCAGGCCACCATCCGCTCCTCACCTACAGGTAAAACAGGAACAGCACCATGACACAGGCCACCATCCGCTCCTCACCTACAGGTAAACACAGGAACAGCACCATGACACAGGCCACCGTCCGCATCGGGTACGAGGCAGAGCAGGCCACCGTCCACTCCTCAGCTGTTACCTGTGGCGGCACCGAGGCACAGGCCACAGTCCATACCGGGCAGAGAGGATCGGCCACCGTCCGTCCTCCAGCCACCCCCTGCAGGGCACAGGACCGCGACACAGGCCACCATCCGTGTCGGATCGGGTGAACAGGCCACTGTCTGTTCACCTCCTATAGTCCTGGGAGATAGAGGAACTGCCATGTTGGCCACCGTCCACACAGGGAGGGCAGAGCAGGCCACCATCTGCTCCCTATCCTCTACTCCTGGGGCGTGCCGTACAAAGGATGTCCCTGGCTCGGCCACCCACCACTCTTGCAGCTGAGCGGGACTCTCTTTCTCTCCCCACTGAGGTGAGCCCTTGGAGAAGCTGCAGCTGGAGGAGGTTTGGAGTGGTCCTATGATCAGCCGGGGGATCCATGCCCTACAGCCAGCGCCGTGACAATGACTCCAGCTGCCAGACTCCCGACAGATGAGCCGCCGCAGACCACCCCTGACAGCGGCTCCACTAAAGGCAGACCGCAGCCCCCAGATGCCTAGGGGCGTCCCCAGGATCCCGGGGCACGACTTACCCAGCCCCACCGGCCAGAACTCCGATGTCCGGAGTAGGCGTCAACAAGAGCGCCTGCTAGCCCTATTCGGCCTGAGTCCAGAAGGCCAGACCCCACAAAGAGGTCCTGACAGCAAGAGGCCGCCCTCCACGCCACCCCGCGGCCCAGTGAAGACGACCTGGCCCCTGGTGAGAGACCCGTACCTCCTGCAGGAGGATGACTGCCCTGAGACTCCCCCTACACATGGCCACTACCTGTAAACAGCCCAGGCAGCCTAGTCGCCCAGTCCCAAGTCCTCTAGTCTGATCTGTGTATTGTGACTAGACTGTGTACTGGAAATTTTTCATCTGTTATGCTGTGTTTTTAAGGCGCGAATTCTCGCTCCTTAAGACACAGGCACAAGCCTTGGGTTCTTTACTTCAAGACCAGGCCAGAACACATACCAAAGGAACAGGGCAAAAACATAGGCTAACCAGTATTACACGTATATTAACACAGATTGACAGACACAGTACGGTATAGAACATCACATGGGGCACTTACAGATTCCCTTATAGTACATTTTAGGGCAACACCCAAATATAGCAGAGATACACTTTAGGAACTATAAGTCTGGTGACTACTGAGTGTCCCGACTGCGGCAACACACACACTATTTAATATCGGTCCAATATCACAGAGCCTTGGGATAAATTCACATACGGCACTGGGGAGCACTGAACATTCAAGGGGGGACACACGGAGGGTCACAAGGTACGTCACATGGGTCTCAGATTTACCAGCGGGGGCACACTGACACTGGGGGGAACTGTTTACTGTAGTGTGTCTCAACTCACTGTCCCCAGTAGGATCTTACACAGGGAATGGGGCGTTGCACAGGGGACGTTTCACTGGTGGGGTTTTGTACTAGGGTATGAGGACACTCGCTGTTCAGGGGTTTTGCCCCGGAAGGTTCAGGTGGTGGCCCGGTGTAGGAGGGAGGCCGTCCAGGTGGTGTGTGTGTGTGCCTCGTGATGTGGGTGGCGTAGTGGTGTGGAGGGAGGTCTACTCTGGTCCCTCTGGGAGAAGGCCTCGGGAATAGTCGGGCCCTCGGGGCTGGGGCTGAATAGGGCCAGGAGGCGGGCAGCCCTGTGCCAGCCTCTGGATGTGAAGGGTGTACGGTGGATGGCCTCGTGCTGAGTGGAGCCCGGGGTTGGTTGTGTGCCCCTCGGTGGCTGGGGGCTGTGGTCTCGCCGGGGAAAGGAGGCCATCAGGGGTTGCCTGCAACTGCGGTGTCCCTGGGGGTCTGTCAGCATCCGGGGGCGTAGAGGGGATGGCTGGATTGCCAAGATGCCCACGACTGGTCCGCTCCAAACATCCTGCCACGACGTACCTGTGGGAGAGCAGTCTCCGCCCCAAGTGGTATGGGGAGAGGAGGAGGAGCATCTCACTTGGCCACAGGAGAGGTGGACCGAGCCAGAGATGCGCTCCTCGGCTGGAGCCTCCGGGCTAGTGGAGGAGGGAGAACCGGCGATCGCTCCCTCTGCATGGCAGGTCCGACGGACGCTACCGGAACTCCACACCGATGTCAAAGGAGGAGATTCTGGAGAAGCTCCTCCGGCCTGGCAAGTCCGACAAACGTTGCCCAGGCTCCCAGGCTGAGGAGTGGGGGCAGGAGATCCGGCGGACGCTCCTCCCACTCGGTAAGTCCAGCAGACATTATTGGGGCACCACTCATCCCCGGGGCGGCAGGAGGGAGAGGTCCGGTGGATGCTCTTACCTGGGCAGGTCCGGTTGACGCTACCATGCTCCTGCTGCTGGGAGGGAGTTGCAGCCGCGGAGTACCTGGAGGGTGCCTCCGCTATGGCAGATCTGGCGGATGCTACCAAGACTCTGCTCCCTTCCCTGGGACGAGCAGGAGAGATCCGGCGGCTAGTCTGGTGGACATAACCGTGCTTCCACTCCCGAAGATGGGTGGCAGAAGAGGGAGAACCAGCAGTCACTCCCTCTGCAGCAAATTTGGTGGATGTTGCTGCGCTGCTGCTCCCCTGAGGTAACGTAGGGCTGGGAAGACCGGCGGTCGTTCCTCCTCTTTTTGCAGGTCCAGTAGGATCTGCCAAGGGCCTACGTGGGACTGCTGCTAAGCAAATCCTACCCCGAGTCTGGCGATGGCTGCTGAGGCAGGAGAGTAGTTTCCCCGGACTGCTACCTTGCTGTTGGTCTGGTTGCGGGGAGAAGGGGCGTATGGAAGAAGGTGACGTGGGCTGATGTGGCCTGGAAGGTAAGGTCACCTGTTTGGTGTCCCCCCATAGGGTGGTGGTAACCTCCCCGTCATCTCCTTGTTGGTTCGGGGTGTCGCATTTTAGTATCTGTATCTGTCAGTGTTGTAACTAAGGTAAAATACCTCTATGGTTGGTTCAGCCTAGTTTTTATGCCCAGTTCCCTTAGTTGTATACACTAGACCCGGTCTTGAAAAGAACCCTATTGTAATAGCTCGTGATCAAGGGACAAGGAGTTGAACCTTGAACACGTAGCATAAGAATGGCACTATATTTTCCAGAATCATCAGCTGCTTTCAAAAACCCACAGAGTGGCTCAGTACAAAAACGCGGGCATCAGGCGTGGTGTAACATGGCTGCCGCTAAACCAGCGCCTCCCTGGCGGTGGCTACATAAATTACATGGTTCTAACTATGAGAAAGCCTCTCCATATTATAGAGCTCACTATATACTGCTCTTATGCTACTTATGTCTCCTGTATGTGGTGTATCTTATAAACTAAAATGCACACCAATACTGACACCACCAACCACCAAAACAGGGAGGAAATGCTCACCTCACAGGTGAAACGGCCTTCCGGGCCACAGCAGCCTACCTCACCTTCTTCCATAAGCCCCTCCTCCCCGCAACCAGACCAAACCCGAGGTAGCAGTCCGGGAGCATTACTCTCTACCCGTGTCAGCCCTCATCAGACGCTGGGTGGGAGCTGTCCATCAGTCTTCCCATGCAGCGGCACAGCAACTCCTACCAGAATTGCTGACAAAGGAACAACCATCGGTTCTTCCCCGCCTGTTTCCCTCTTCCAAGAGCAGTATCACAGTTGCTCCCGTCAGGCAAATGTGTGTGAGGGCATCCGTCGGATCCCTCCTGCCAACCCGTCGGATCCCTCCTGCCAATCCAGGGACAAGGAGCAGAGCCCCTGTGGCACCACCCACCGGGTACGCGAGGCTGCGTCAGTCCCCCAGCAAGAGTGAAGTAGCACCCGTCGGGCCTGCCCCACCGAGAGCATCCGTTGGATCTCTCCCTCTTGTCGCCCTCAGAGTGAGAGGCACCTCGGCAACACCCGTCGGGTTTCCTAGGCTCAGGGAGTGCCCGTTGTCTCTCCCCCTCTTTCCCCTCCATCAGGGCACCTTGGCAGCGCCCGTCGGACTTGTCAGGGCCAAGGAGCGTCCGCCGGATCTCCTTCCATCCCGGCGTGGAGTTACGGCGGTGCCTGTCGGGCCTGCCAGGCTGAGGGCGTGAGTTCCGGCTCCCCCTCCTCCACAAAGCTGGAGACTCCCGAAGGGGAACGAGTCTCTGGCTCGGCCCAACCCCTCCCGTGGTCGAACAGGACGTCCTTCTCTCTCCCTTACAGGTCCAGCGTCTGAGGGACGTGATGCGGGGATCCGGGTCGACCAGCCATCCGCCTCTCGACAGCTGACACTGACGGACTCCCAGGGGCATCCAGGCCGCAGGCGACTCCTGACGGCCTCCTCCTCCTCCCGAGACCACAGCCCTCAACCCACAAGGGGCACACTCTCCTCTCCAGACTCCCCAGAGCCGCCTGGCACTCCCCGCACTCCGACCACACCGGGCCTTACGCTGGGCCACTCGCCTCCTGGACCTCTTTGGCCCTAGCCCTGAGGGCCCAAGGACTCCTGAGGCTGCCTCCCGACGCGAGGTGATGCCCTTGCCCCCTTGCCCCCTGCCGGCCTCCCTCTTACACCTGACTGACACCTGAACCTCCAGAGAGCATGAGAACTCTCCCTCCCACTCCTGTCGGCACTCCGGGCCCTGGTAATTTATGTGGTTCCCCCTAGTGATTTCGGTCACTTTCCCTTCCCTCAGTGAACCACTCCCTCCCCTCTCCTCCCCAGTGTACTGTGCTATCCCCTTTACGAGTGAACCCCACAGTGACTCCTCTAGTGATCTCCAGTAAACTTATCGCCAAGTCCAGGTTCGGTGTTTCCCCATAGTGATAAGAGGGAGAAAACCTTTACCAGGGGGTGTAAGGCCAGAAGCAGGCCTGAAAGTATTGTGCAGCCCTAGGACAGACACGTAGTGCCCCACAGACTCATCATTTCCAGTGTGCCACTCTGCTATTATATGTGTTACTTAAGTTGTTATAAATGAACTCTGCATGTGCCACGTGTAGTATTCCATATTGTATTGTTTTTCCAAATCTGGTTAATATATGTGGTGTACTGGTTTGCCTGTGTTTTTGCCCTGCTTCTTTGGTAAATGTTCTAACCCAGTCGTACAGTAAAGGACCCCAAAAGCTTGTGCCTGTGACTTGTGGTGCGAGGAGTCGCACCTTAAGACACAGCGGTAAACCTAAGGTTTGAGCCTGTGTACTTACGGAGCGGGAAGTCACGCCTTAAAAACACAGTGCATAACATAAACATTTTATAACATATACCATAGCTAATATTTGCTAAAGGGTGTATGGCTACACCCCCGAATTCATTTGTTAAAGGCTTGTGGCAAGAACCACAACCTTCATTTGTTGTATAAGTACTCAGTATACCTTTACAACAATAAATACTTCAGTCAGTCAATACATTTAGGCTACTTTTGAAGAATGTGGCACGATTTTGCAACACTGTGTGTTGGCAACCCTGAAATTCTGTATGGGACCTGAAATACAAACAGGAGCCGCAGACGACACGATAGCCGGAGCCAGAACCCCCAACCCCCCAAGTACTACCGGGGGCCCGCCGCTAACACCGAGCGGCTCCAAACAGGAGCGGCACACCTGTACCTTTCCCCGGTACCCCTCTTACTCCCAACCGATGCCCCGGGAAGGTAGCAGTCGTTGCCACCTAGTCTCCGGCCAGAGATTCACTCACCAGGTAAGGGGTGGAGTTTACAACTCCACGCAACACCTCGGTATTGGCCATTGTCATACCAGGTACAGGGCAGAACCGGCCTCAGTCCATTCCCCAGTTGCATCCCTGCTAAAGGGCCACGACACAGGCAGTAAGTCGTGTCGGTCGGGCAGGACAGGCCAACAGCTGTCCGCTTCCTGTAGTTGTGCCTTCCTGAGCAGTGCCGCAGTATCGGCTACAAGCCGTGCTGGGTTTGAGGCAGGATCGGTCATTGTCCGTCCCTCTGCTGCTAGTCCTCTTCGCTCCATGGTACAGGCCCCTAGCCGCACCAGAGCTACAACCCCATGTGCCACCACGACGTTGGCCACTAGTCACGTCCAGCCAAAGGCAAAGCAGGCCATTAGCCACCCCAAAGCTGTAGTCTCCTGTGCCGCTACGGCTTTGCCCACTAGTCACATCAGGCCGGAGTTTGAGCCGGCCATCGTCCGCTTCTCTTCCACAGGAGATCCTGTAGCCCGAGAGGACCAGTCCCCCGAGCCATGGCAAGGCCTTACCCTAGGTCTTGGGTCCCCGTGACTCCAACCGTGTGAGCAACAGCAGAGACGGAGTCCTAGCAGATGTGGCAGCTGATGACCAGACCGGTCCACCACTCCCCCAGCCCGAGGTTCCTGCGCAGCGATCCTGACGGCGACGCAGCCCTCCAGCCATTGCCGCAGTCCAGCCACCCCGGGTTCCTGTGCCCTGGGTCTCCAGTCACCCCGGGAGTTGCCCCGAACACCAGGGCGCAACTTGCCTGTTCGTGAGACCACTCCAAGTCCCTCCCGGACTCGACGTCAGGCCCGTCTCCTGGCTCTCTTCGGGCCGAGCCCCTAGCCCCCTGTCTACATGTAGGGCCTCAACCAGGGAGTGCTATTCTGTCATTCCTCCAGACAGAGGAACCTACCAACAGCCCCTCAGTGAAAGTGTATCTAGATGACCTACATAGTGTGTGCTGTTTTAAACCCAGGATGTACGTGTACATTAGTGATTACTTATAGCGTGTCATAGTGATAAATCGACCAGGAACCACGAGTGTAAGATTTGACGAGCACATTTGTCCTCCTGATTTAGCATATACCTTGAGTGGAGTCCCGTGAAACCCTTTCAGTGAATGATATGTCCCAGTGGCCCACAGAACCATAATATCATATAGATTGTGCCATTCCCATGGTCCATTATAACTTACCCCTCCCCAGTGTGCTGGCAAACTAGAAACGCCACAGTGACCAACAGAACAACAACATCATATTAATCGTGCCATTCCTTTGTTCGTGTAACTTCTCCCCCCCCCCCTCCAGTGTAGAGGCGTGCAAGTGCAACACTACGGAAATACCTCAGTTTCCCCTCACAGTGTATCGTAGCACGGTAGACTCCAGTCGAGGTAGGCGGTCGACCAGGTGAGTGTCTAATGACACCAGGTGTTAACATAAATTGTACCAGTGTATCAGTGCCGTCCAGTGCTATACTCACAAGGGAAATTGTAGCAAGTGCTTTCCTGTGTCTTGAATTGTAAGTGTAATCTAAGTGCAATAAGTGCTGGGTGAATACTATCATAATTTCCCTAAGCCGGTATAGAAACAGACTTTCAGTCAAGTAAAACCTTGTGTTAACCCATCCCTGGCAAACCCAGCATCTGATGTATGTTAACTGATGTACTATTGGGAAGGATCTTTGTAATATATGTGTGTAACAGTTACTGCCTTGTTTTTGTGTCCAGTCCTTTCCCTAAGAATTGCCGACCCGGTCTAGAATAGGGACCCACTGTAGCCTACGTGTTTGAGGGACGAAAAACCGGCCCACAAATACGTAGCATAACACGGGTGGCCAGCGGTGGTTTTTCACCCGGACAGTGGAAAGAAGGACTGGAAGAAAAAAATTAACAAAATGGCAGCTAAAACACATGTACCCCTACCAAAATTCGATCCAGAACAATGTGACATCACTATGTACTTAGATATGGTCAAGCCGTTACTAGACATCGGGTTTGATAACGATACACAGAAAGCTGTCACTCTACCTCACCTGGGACAGGCGGTAACTAGTATAGCACCAAAAATAGTCCCAGATCTCACATGGGCCAGATTTACAAAAAATGTAACAGAGGCTATTACCCCATCATTAGAGAAAGTTGTCGCGATGTCACAACTCAACCCCTTGAAATATGACGGTGACTTGGACAACACATTGATCCAAGCTCGGCGACTCGTCACCGCCACGTACCCAGATGCCGACATAGAGGCCCGGGACGAGCACATATTCAACACCCTCCTTAGAGTCCTACCGGGCACAGTGAAAGAGCATTTCACTATACACGACCCGGCAGGAAATTTGGACTGCGATGTCCAACTCATTCACCACCTCCTAGCAGCACGCCTCGACGCACAACACATTGAGGTCGTTAGCTGGTTCCCTACGAAACCTTTCCCTTGACCACCCAAACCCCATCCAGTCCCGACACCAGGCGTCCCTGCCCTGGCTCCCCCAAGAGCCCGCCCTACCAAGAAACAGCCGCCACAAAAGGAAAATACCAAACTCATCACCATCAATCCATGGGAATTCACAGCCTGTAATAGCCGCTGCTCACTTCACGATATACATGAGCAATGGAAGGCGGCGTGCAGAACAAGAGCTAATCCCCCGAGATGCAGCCAAATGCTGGTGGTAGAGGAAAATCCTGCTGACTTAGGCCCCCTTCTCGTCGAGGAACCTGACCCAACTGCAAGCCAGGCAATGCTAACACTGACACGGCCCTAGAGCTGACGTTGGATTTTTTGGACCGCCCCCGCACCGCCCCACGGTGGCGGGGGCTACCACTACAAAGTACCGACCCCCGATCTACGACAAAATAAGGCTACAGGGGGTCAAGGCAAGACTTCTGGTAGACACGGGAGCCGCCAGGTCCTGCCTGTACACGCATTTCTACTCCTGCCATAGGAAGACTTTCGGCCCCCTTTTCCCCACTTCAGCCCACCTCATAGACACGGGGGAAGTCCCCTTGCCTATCCGTGGGAAGATCCAGGCCTTACAAACCAAGACTCACCAACCAGCCTCCACTTGCCATCCCTTCATTGTTTTCAACTCGTTGTGCCGTGCTTACGATGGCTACTTGGGTTTGGACCTGCTCCAAAAGTTGCACACCCACATTGACTGCCACGGGAGACGACTTCATTTCCAGCCGCCCCCTTGACAGCCCCCAGCCCTCTGCACGTGCACGCAGCAATACAACACCCCACCCCCTCCCTTGATCGACCCTCCTCCTCCTCCTCCTCCCCCTTCTCATGCCCCAGCTCCTCCTTACCCCACTTTTCCTGCGACTGTCGCATCCACCCTCACTATTCCCCCCCACCACAAAGCTTGGCTGCAGATCAATAAGCCCATTGGAACCCATTCCCTCTTCTCTCCAAACGTCCCCACAGGGCCACTCTCCACCTGCCTGATGTCGCCAGCCTTCCTCCCGCCACACCTCAACGCCATCAAAGTGGCGAACCTGGTGGCCACACCTCTCACCCTGCCAAGAGGACTCCTGATCGGCGACCTAGAGGTGGCTGAGCCTTGCAACGCCCCGCCCTTAAGTTCAAGCCCCTCCCCCCTTCCCCCTTTACCCGATCACCTGTCCCCCCATCAAGCAGAGACCCTACACCACCTACTGCTTGAATATCAAGACCTGTTTTCTATGGGGCCGACCGACTTGGGACATATGACATACCTGGCCCACGAAATTTACACCACTGGGCCCCCTATTTGGCAACCCTTCTGCCGGAAGAACCCCCACCAACGGGCCGAAGAAGACAGACAGGTCCATGAAATGGTGGATGCTGGCATCATCATGCCTTCCACCAGTCCTTTGTCTTCCCCCGTCATCCTCGTCCAGAAAAAAGACGGCACCTTACGATTCTGTATAGATTACCCCCGCCTAAACAACGTCACCATCAAGGATGCCACTCCCCTCCCCGGCATAGACGACTCCCTAAGACTCCCTGCATTGCTCCACCTGGTTCTCCACGCTGGACCTTCAGTCAGGATACTGGCAGGTCCCTGTCCACCCCCGAGATCAAGAGAAAACGGCCTTTTCCACAAGCAATGGGAAGCATTATCAGTTCAATGTTCTTCTGTTTGGGCTATGCAATGCCCCGGCCACCTTCTCTCGCCTCATGGAGTCCGTCCTCGGTGGCCTAACCTGGGAAGTCTGCCTGGCGTTCCTCGATGACGTAACTGTTTTCAGCAAGACATGGGCCGATCACCTGCACTGCCTCCGGCAGGTGTTCCAACGCATACGTCAAGCCGGACCGAAACTCAAGCCCACCAAGTGTGTCCTGGCTGCCCACTCTGTCACCTTCCTAGGACACATTGTCTCCAGGAAAGGCATCTCTCCGGACCTCGGCTAAGGGCCATCGCTGACCAAACCCTCCCGCAGGACGCCCACCTAGTCCGCGCTTTCCTGGGACTTGCGTCATATTACTGGCTGTTCATCAAAGGATTCGCCGACATAGCCAAGCCCCCCTACACTACCTAACTAAGAAGGGCGAGCTCTTCCTTTGGAGCAATGACCGGGTAACTGAATTCCACACCTTGAAGGAAAAACTCGTCTCCGCTTCCATCATTGCATTCCTGAACTATGACCTCTCCTTCAGATTATACACCGACGTCTCGCTGGTAGCCTTAGGCTCTGTCCTAGCTCAGGTCCAGGAAGGGCACAAGCACATCATAGCTTGCGCCAGCCGCACCCTAAACCCAGCTGAACGAAACTACGCTGCAAATAAGCGTGAGTGTCTGGGTATTGTTTCGGCCCTTGAGTACTTCAGGGCCTACCTATCCAGCACCAGGGTCACTGTGATCACGGACCACCAGTCCCTTCAGTGGCTTCGGCAATCGGCCACTTAAAATGCCCAGCTCCTCTGCTGGCGCGAAGCGCTCGAGGAGTTTGACTACGAGATTGCTTACCGACCTGGGAAGTTGCATACAAATGCCGACGACCCCCTCTCCCATCTGCCGGTACATTCTCTATTCCCTCAGTTCGAGCTGATCCGGCGCTGGCAGGACCAAGATCGTGTCAGGGGAAATTTTAGTATTTCAAAAAGAAAATGTGATATTTCAAAAGGATATTTGATATTGTATAATTCGAGTATACAATATATAGCTATGTGTGCTAAGAATGACTATCGAGTCATTTACTACGAGAGAATAGACTCGTGAAATCAAGTAGCGATTTCACTTTATGCTGGCATACTTTGCCAATTCTCTAGAGTCGAGAATTTATAGACTTTCTCAACGGTACACAGCAGAGACTAGACGCTCAAGTAGGCTGTAATATTGTACCGTTGGCCTGAGAATGTTAGTTTCTCCCCTTAACATTCAAAAATGATAATAATAAAGATAAACAGGATCTTGGCTGAGCCAAACTCCTAGCTAGCACAACGGATTTAAGGATTAATGCCAAAAGCTGGCCTAAGTACCAGTCGTGATTTAATACAAAGAGTTGTGCTAATGTGGAGTAGCAAAACTGTATTAAATATGTGGGAAAATTAAACACGACTGTTACATTTAACAAAGCTCAAGAAAACGAACTGTAAATTTATTGAATACAAGCAAATAAATTTACGTTACATGACTCCAATTCAAATCAAAGAAAGGGAAATGCACTCACTCAAACACTCAGACAAACAGCTAAATATCTCAAAAACTTAAGCCTAGGAAAACAAGAAAATACTAATTGGTACAGATGAGACCGAGCTGCTGTGACGATCACCAAAAGGTGGGTGCTTCGGGGATACACGCCAATAAGCTGAGATCTGAAATCGCTAAGAAAATCACTCTAGCCTTGCAAGGCGTACCGCACGGACCGTGTCTGCAGACAGACTAGCTCTGATTTTGAGTACCCGACGTGAAGAGTGTGAGAAAGGGGTGTGGCCTTATGTAACGGCCCAGAGCAGGAGCGATAATTCAGAAATTATTGCTCAGAGGAATGCACCGCCCGCACATAAAAACAATAACTCACGAAAGAATGACGAAAGTTTTGACAACTTGATGCGAATATAAGTAAGCGAGCGGACAGTTTGAGAGAACGAGTGAAACATCGTACATTTCATAATAATTCATTCCTCCCGCAAAATCACTCAGTCACAATTTACTTTACATAATTTTACGATGTAGAAAATTCGTGACAGACCGGCCCCCCTGGATCCCTCCACACATGTTTCCGAAACTTCACCTGCAAGGAGACCAACTTTTCACAACATCGGGCCACCTCGTCCTGGATCCAGACTCCGTGATAGACGTCCTCACCCACCTCCACTCAGACAATGGGATTCACCTGGGTACAAAAAAACTGACGCAGGTTTTCAATGACCTCTACTGGGCCCCCAACCCTACAACTGCTGCCTGGGAAAGGACATCACCCATTCCGCGGGTCCTGCTGGAAAAATCTCTGCCTACAAACCATTGCAGTTATTGTCTGTCGACGTCGTCGGACCCTTACCACCTAGATCGGGCTACAAATACATCATAACGTTCATTGACGTCTACTCCAGATTCCTGATCGCTTGTCCGGCTAAGGAACACACTGCCGTTGCCATAGCCGACGCCCTCATGCACCACGTTTTCCCCTACTTTGGTGTTCCCCAGGCCATTCACTCTGATAACGCCCCAGAATTCATAGGGCAGATCTGGAAGGAACTATCTGCCCTCTTCGGATTCTCCATTTCCCACTCTTCCCCCTACTGGCCCCAAGGAAATGGGGTATGCAGGAGTCACCACACCCTGCTGCATCAGATCAGGACCCGCGTCCAAGACACCCAAGATCAAGAATGGCCGGCGCATGTCAAAATCATCCAGTGGGGAATCAACACCTGCCCCCGTGATGACGGCATCACCCCCCACGAGCATGTCATCGGCGAGGCACCACTCCTCCTCCCTCTCCAACAGCACCTCCAACCCCCCACTCCTTCCACAACCATCGACCCCCTGCAGCACCTAAAATGCTGATTGCAGCACCTGCACACACACCAAGACACCCAAACTAATACTTCCCCCGCCAACCCTTACAAACCCAGTGATAAGGTCTTTGTCGCCCGCCTCTCCACCCCCAATAAAATTGCACCCCAGATCATTGGCCCCTTTACTATCATTAGAGTCCCCAACCCCTTCCAGGTCACCGTCGACTGCGACGGGGCCACCCGCACCTACAGAAATCATCACGTCCGCCCCGCCAAAGACTCTGCCCCCAACGCCACCCCCTCACCGACTTCCCAAGCCAAATCAACAATCTCAACTCCCCACGACGAGCGCATTCCCTTACTACTCCTCCCCATCTCCATCCCCGCCGGTCTCCACCACCCCCTCACCGCCCAGAACTCCTGCACCACTCCCACGCACGGCACTCTCACCACCACTGCGCTCCCCAGCTATCACCACACCAACCACACCACGTGCTCAGCCTTCCCCCACGCAAATTCCCACACCAACCACCCTGCGTTCCACTCCCAACCTAGCCCCCGCCCCATCCCCCGCCACAGCCAATCGCACTACACCTTCTCCTGCTCCGTCTGCCCCCACTCCCCCTCCCCATTCCCCGTTGCTGCCCACTTCCCGACTAACCACCACCACCACCCATTCTGGTCGTGTCTCACGCCCACCCGCCCATTTCATCTGACACCTACGCCAACCCATCACCCTCCGACAGTCAACCGCCCACCCCACCCCCAAATACCAACCCCATCACCCTCCGACAGTCAACCGCCCACCCCACCCCCAAATACCAACCCCATCACCATCCCTACTTCTCGCCTCGCATGGCGAAACCCGCCCAGCCACACTCCCAAGGGAACACTACCCCCACGCTCAGCTGGCCATATAAACCACACCGGGCTACCCTTGGCCAGCATTCGCCTCCAAACCACCACCACCACCACCACCACCATGTGCATCACATAGATCACCTGGATCCCGACCTTTGGGCGACACCAACGCATCAGAAGTACGCACCACCTACTGCGACTCCTCCAACAGGCGAACCACCCGTCCACCCTTCGCGTCACCTTCTCCCACCACCTACAGTTCAACATACCAACGAACCACTGGACCACCATCCTATATCACCTCCGACCCTACCACCAGACATCCAACACCGATCTTTACCACCTCCAGTCATGGGTCGTGACTTTTCACAGGAGAGGGTGGTGAAGTACAGACAGGAGCCGCTGATGACGCGACGGCCGGAGCCAGCACCCCCAACCCCCAAGTACTACCAGGGGCCTGCCACTAACACCGAGCAGCTCCAAACAGGAACGGCACACCTGTACCTTTCCCTGGCGCTCCTCTTACTCCCAACCGATGCCCCGGGAAGGTAGCAGTCATCGCCACCTAGTCTCCGGCCAGAAATTCACTCACCAGGTAAGGGGTGGAGTTTACAACTCCACACAACACCTCGGTATTGGCCATTGTCATACCGGGTATGGGGCAGAACTGGCCCCAGTCTGTTCCCCAGTTGCATCCCCGCTACAGGGCCGCACCACAGGCCATAAGTCGTGTCGGTCGGGCAGGACAGGCCAACAGCCATCCGCTTCCTGTAGTTGTGCCCCCCAGAGCAGCGCCGCAGTATCAGCTACATGCCGTGCTGGGTTTGAGGCAGGATCGGCCATTGTCCATCCCTCTGCTGCTAGTCCTTTTTGCTCCATGGTACAGGCCCCTAGCCACACAAGAGCTACAACCCCCTGTGCAACCACGACTTTGGCCTCTAGTCATGTCCAGCCAGAGGCAGAGCAGGCCATTAGCCGCCCCAAAGCTGCAGTCTCCTGTGCCGCTACGGCGTTGGCCACTAGCCACGTCAGGCCGGAGTTTGAGCCGGCAATCATCCGCTTCTCTTCCACAGGAGATCCTGTAGCCTGAGAGGGCCAGTCCCCCGAGCCATGGCAAGGCCTCACCAGAGGTCTTGGTTCCCTGCAACTCCAACCGTGTGAGCAGCAGCAGAGGCGGAGACCTAGCAGATGTGGCAGCCAACGACCAGACTGGTCCACCACTCCCCCAGCCCGAGGTTCCCGTGTGGTGATCCTGACAGCGCCGCCGCCCTCCAGCCGTTGCCGCAGTCCAACCACCCCGGGTTCCTGTGACCTGGGTCCCCAGTCACCCCAGGAGTTGCCCCGAACACCAGGGCGCGACTTACCTGCTGGTGAGACCACTCGAGTCCCTCCTGGACTCGACATCAGGCCCGTCTCCTGGCTCTCTTTGGGCCGAGCCCCTAGCCCTCTGTCTACGTGTGGGGCCTCAACCAGGCGTGCTATTCTGTCATTCCTCCAGACAGAGGAACCTACCAACGGCCCCTCAGTGAAAGTGTATCAAGAGGACCTACATAGTGTGTGCTGTTTTAAACCCAGGATGTACATGTACGTTAGTGATTACTTATAGCGTGTCATAGTGATAAATCGACCAGGAACCCCGAGTGTAAAATTTGACGAGCACATTTGTCCTCCGGGTTTAGCATATGCCTCGAGTGGAGTCCCGTGAAACCCCCTCAGTGAATGATATGTTCCAGTGGCCCACAGAACCATAATATCATATAGATTGTGCCATTCCCTTGATCCATTATAACTTACCCCCCCCCCCAGTGTACTGGCACACTAGAAAAGCCACAGTGACCAACAGAACAACATCATATTAATCGTGCCATTCCCTTGTTCGTGTAACGTCCCCCCCCCCAGTGTAAAGGCGCGCAAGTGAAACACTACGGAAATACCTCAGTTTCCCCTCACAGTGTATCGTAGCACGGTAGACTCCAGTCGAGGTAGGCGGTCGACCAGGTGAGTGTCTATCGACACCAGGTGTTAACATAAATTGTACCAGTGTATCAGTGCCGTCCAGTGCTATACTCACAAGGGAAATTGTAGCAAGTGCTTTCCTGTGTCTTGAATTGTAAGTGTAATCTAAGTGCAATAAGTGCTGGGTGAATACTACCATAATTTCCCTAAGCTGGTATAGAGACAGACTTCCAGTCAAGTAAAACTCTGTGTTAACTCATCCCCGGCAGGACTTGCAGTCCATCTCCCGCCGAGACAACACCTCCACCGCTGCTCTCGGTGGGACCAGCTCCCTGCAGAGGTGTTTCCGCTGGGGGGGATGGGCCTGTTGTTTTACGGAGCAGCCCTGTCCGCCACCAGGAGGTTGAGGGTCACCACTATACCCTCCCTCTTCCACCAGGACCGGGGCTAACCCTCCAACCACTGCGACGGGCCTTCTCCCCTGGGCCTCCACCTGCTGCTGGGGAGCTGGGCGAGCGGGGGCATCGTCGGGGCGGCACCACTGCAGCACGTTGGCGCCCGACCATTGGCGCCGCGACCACTCTGCTCTCTCGCCCCGCCCTGCCCCCCCCCCTACGCCAGCGTCCTCTGCTGCCATGCAGAGGACGCCCCCCCTGTTTACTGCCATCCTCTGACGGGCTCTCCACCCTTAGCCCGGTCCTCCTACGGGAGGAAAATCTCACCAACCAACCAACCATCCCCGGCGGACACGCAGTCCATCTCCCACCGAGACAACACCTCCACCGCTGCTCTCGGTGGGACCAGCTCTCTGCAGCAGTGTTTCACTGGGGAGGATGGGCCTGTCCCTTACTGGAGCAGCCCTGTCCGCCACCATGAGGTTGAGGGTCACCACTTTACCCTCCCTCTTCCAGGACCGGGGCTAACCCTCCCACCACTGTGACTGGGCCTTCCACCCTGGGCCTCCACCTGCTGCTGGGGAGCTGGGCGAGCGGGGGTATCGTCGGGGCGGCACCACTGCAGCACGTCGGCGCCCGACCATTGGCACCCGACCATTGGCGCCGCGACCACTCTGCTCTCTCGCCCCGCCCTGCCACCCCTCCCCCACGCCAGCGTCCTCTGTCGCCATGCAAAGGACGCCCCCTTGTTTACTGCACCACTCTGACGGGCTCTCCACCCTGAGCCCGATCCTCCCAGGGGAGGAAAATCTCAACAACAACAACAACAACATCCCCGGCAAACCCAGCATTTGATGTATGTTAACTGATGTACTATTGTTTCTGGAAGGATCTTTGTAATACATGTGTGTAACAGTTACTGCCTTGTTTTTGTGTCCAGTCCTTTCCCTAAGAATTGCCGACCCGGTCTGGAATAGGGACCCGCTGTAGCCTGCATGTCTGAGGGACGAGAAACCGGCCCACAAATAAGTAGCATAACAGTACCTTTGGGTTTGTTTGTGTTGCCGAACTTGCCGTTGGTAGGTATGACAATACTGACGAGTCCTACATAATGATTAGGGGAAGGACCAACACCTTAGACCTAAACTGGAGAAAGGGACTTCAAGGGCAAGAATCAACCTGCCCTGTGAGTGGACATTAAAATGAAACCTTCGAACACTTTCTACTAGTTTGCAGCGGTTACGGCCATATACGTAACAAGCACACATTTTTACATCAGCCGATCAAGAGGCGGGAAAAAATAACGGTTAGAAAAAGAATACTTAAATGAGCGTGGCCAGTATTAAATCCACAAACGCGATAAAAAAGTAGATAAATAAAAAGGGAGCCGAACCAAAGGCATATCCCGAAATCGCTATAGTGGAGTTCGCAGTCGCACGGAGGGTTGCAAGTTGTGTGGTAATTTGTGTGTACGGTCAGAATTATATATAAATATATATATATATTTCTCATCAGTTTTTCCAAAGAAACTTTCCAAACATGACGGTAAGATTGATTTGATTAAAGTAAACCATAGAACGTAGTCTCTGGTAGTCTTTGATATTGTACCCACTGGGAAACTGCCATAAATTTGTTGGAAATCATACATTCATACCGGACTGTCAGGTCGAAAGGATCATGCCAGTTCACCAGTTTTCGGTCTTGATCAACCGTCCGGGCTAGCGTACTTTTAGGTATATTGTGACATGTGTTGGTGCAGTATAGTTCATTCATTCAGGATAATTCAAACCATTCATCACACTAGTATGAGTCGAGTAGTCTTTTAAATACTTTCACACTTCACGCTGTATCTTTTAAATATTTTCACAGTTGACGCTGTAACAACTTGATTAATCAGTGAGCTCAAGACCGCAGTTATTGACTGTTCTTGAAAACTAGTATTATAACCAGGTGAGACCAAGTAGTGTTTTTTTAGGAAATGTTTACCATACCATAACACTGGTCATAAATAACTTGAATCAGTTTGCTGAACAGTTCTGTCAACTTTCTTCTACAAATAAAAAATAAGTGAAGTACTGTGGTGTTCCTAATGTGGTAAAAAGCCTTTAAGAAATATAGATCTGTGTTACTTGAGCCAAACCCTGACTAATTTCCATTAAGTTGTTGGCGGAGTTTTAGTGCTCCTCCCCGTAAAACAAAGAAGTGGCCACCTCTAATGGGATTATGGCATCTGTTTATACTGTAGATAGAGACGGAATCTGGTGCTATTGTTTTGTAAATATTATCTAGTTCTAACTCAACTTTCTTTCATGACGTTTCTCACGCAAATTAAATATCTATCGCTACAGCCCAACGCCCTAATCCCACAAAGGGTGGCTACCGACAAAACGCCTTAAAGTCGGTCTGTCACCCACCATTTGACTGCTTCCCCCCAACTCACTCTCCCCTCCCTCATGTACCTCTCCACTCCATCCCTCCACCTCAGCCTCGGTCTCCCCTTCCCCCTCCCTTCCTCCACTTTACCCACATACACCGTTTTAGTCAGTCTTTCATTCTCCATTCTCTCCACATGTCCAAATCACCTCAGTGTATTTCTCCTAATTATCTCAGTCACATCCACATCCACCACACAGCATTCTTTCACTTCATTTGTCAACCTGTCCCTCCATGTCACCCCACATGCTCCTCTCAGGTAACTCATTTCCACTGCTGTCACTCTTGACTTGTTCCCCTCTAGCAAGGTCCATGCCTCGCTTCCATACATCAGGGTAGGGGTCACAATACTGACATGCAGTGACTTCTTAACTTCCATACTCACCTCCCTATTTCTTATCAATGCTTTTAGTGAACCAACAGCCTTCTTTCCTTGCTGTAACCATTTGTGGCAAAAAGGGGGGACATGGGGGGGGGGGCAAATGCCCCTGCAGTCAGAATCTTTGCCCCCCCAGTTAGATCCAGTACAACTATAAAAAAAAAAAAAGGCAATACAAGAAGGAAAATGACTAGAAAAGACCACTAATATGATTTGTCCCCACAGTCACAAAATACATTTGGAAATGTTAATTGAGAGGCATTATGATAGAGAAGAGGTTACCCTTGTTTTGCCCATTATGGTCAGCCACTCTAGGTGGTGGCATCATCAAGTTTCTCAGTCAGTGTATGCTCCTAGGCCGGTATGCATAAAACCTTGTAGAACCTCCTAAGGTAACTCCTAAATGCCCCGACCCCACTCCTTGCTGCGAGCTAGGCTTAAGACTGAATAAAAGTCCTCCTAACTAAGAGTAATTGAATGATACATTAAAAACAAACAAAAAAAGAAACTATCCTGAAACTTGATTTTTTTATCATTGAAAATGCTAAATGCTCAGAGCTTCTGGGGGCTTTGCCCCCTGGGCCCCCACTGAGGCTTTGCCCCTGGACCCCACCAGGGGCCCTAAGGTGGGGCCCTGGACCCCTCCCAATTATGCTTGTGCTTAGCATTGTGCGCAAATACATATTTGTCCCCCCAACATTTTCCCTTGCCCTCCATTTGCCCTCCCACTTTGAAAATCCTGGTGCCTTATTCATCACACTACGCAAGTACTGTACTTAATTGCACTCACATTCTCCATATCCTCACCATCCAACCTCACTGTGCTTTCTGTGACTTCATTCCTCTCAAACACCATAACTTTACTCTTGTTTACATTGACTTTCAGATTCCTCTTCTTGCACACTGTCCCAAACTCATTCACCAAACCTTGCAACTCCCATTCATCTTTATTCGGCCATACTGTATCATCGGCAAACAGCAACACCGGAATCTTCCACACCTTACCCTCATTCATTAGAGCCACCCCCACATCCACTGCCCTACCTTGCACCTCCTTTACAACCCCACCAATGAATATATTAAACAGCCATGGAGACATCACACATCCTTTTTACAGTCCCACATTTGGATCAAAGAACTCACTCAGCTCACCTTCCACTCACACCGTAGCCTTAGCTCCTTCGTACATATTCTTCATGGCACTCAACACTTTCCCATCCACACCTTGCCTTCCACATACCATGCCTATCTACCCTGTCATATCCTTTCTCCAAGTCCATGAATTCAGGCAGCATACACTTTCTTTCCCTTCTCTAGATACTTTTCCACGAAACATCTTTGAACAAATATCTGATCTACACACCCTTTTCCCTTCCTAAATCCCCCTTGTTCTTGTCCAACTAGCTCCTCTGTTATATGCCTAACCCTGTCAATAAGTATTCCACCATATGCCTATATTTTTCCAATCACACTAAGAAGGCAAATACCTCTATGGTTACCACATACTTCTCTCTCCCCTTTTCCCTTGTACAAAGGAACAATTATACCTGATTTCCAATCCTCCAGAACCCTTCCCTCTTCCCAAGCCAATCTACATAACTTCCATATCTACTCCACAACAATCTCACCCCCATAATTCAGCATTTCACTACACACTCCATCAATTCCTGGGGCCTTTCTCATTGTGATCATCTTCATTGCTTTAACTACTTCTGCCCTACTGATCTCTTCCTCCCTCCTCCCATTTCGTCTTCTCCCAGCCATTCCCCAGCCACTTATACTTACACTGCTCCCACTCTCTGCATTCAACAAATCCTCAAAGTGCTCCTTCCATCTCCTCATTTTTTCTCTCTTTTCCACCAACAATCTGTTATGCCCATCTTTCACTCCCCTACTATTTCCCCTTTCTTTACCTCCTTCCAAAACAATTTCTTACTCTTCCTCCATTTCACGCTCAGATTTCTCCCAAACTCTTCAGCCACTCTCTTCTTACTCTCCTTCACCAATCTCTTCACCTCCCTTCTCCTGCTCACATATACCTATCTTTTCTCTCTCTCTCATCTTCTCCCCTACCTATGCTTACTAGCCAGTCACTATAGCTTTCTTCTTTTGTTCTACAGCTCGTTTCACCTCATCACTCCACCATGCTGTCCCTTGCACACCCCTGCATCTCCTCCTCACTCCACAAACCACCTCGCATGCTGTGTCTGTCTCTTCTGTGAATATCCTGCATACTTCTTTCACCCCTTCCATTTGCTCTAACTCATACCTTTCCAATCTTTCTTCCACTATACTCTCATACTCTGCCATTTTCTCACTCTCTTGCAACTTCTCCACTCTTTTCACAGGAACTGTTTCCTCCTGTCTTCCCCTTCGTCTCTTCACTCATTTTCTTTGCAGCCTTACCTTGACCATCACTAAGTGATGGTCCGAGATTCCATTCCCCCACCTTCTTCACACTCTTGCATTGCATCCAACACTTGTCTTCTCATTTGCTCATCCACACACATGTACATTAATCTATCATTACCTTTCATTCAACAAGTTCACTGTCCATCCTCCTTGTGACTCCAAAGTATAACTGTGGATCATCGTATGCCGGAAGAAAGTGTTGGCTATTGCCAACCTCTTACTGGCACAGATGTCCACCAAAGCACTACCATTCCCATCCACTTCAGCTGGCACACCCCACTGACCAACCACTCCATCCACCTGAACATTCCCAACTTTGTCATTCATGTCTCCAATCATTAATTAAATAAAATTAAAAATAAGTGATGTACCATAGCTATTGTAGGGTTTTTAATGTTCTGAGGCACTGTAAACAGTATCCCCAACCTAGGTTTTTTTTCTTAGTGGTGAAAATTAATTAATTAAGAGAAGTGAGCATGGAAGTGAAAAAGTTACTGCATGACAGTATTGTGATACCAACTCTAATTTATGGAAGTGAAGTTTGGACTTTGATGGAGGGACACAAGTCAAGAGCGAGAGCAGTGGAAATGAATTATTTGAGAGGAGCATGTGGAGTCACATGGAGAGGCAGACTGACAAATGAGGAAGGGAAGGAGCATTGTGGTGTGGATGTGGATGTGATAGGAAGCATTTGGCCATGTGGAGAGGATGGAGAGCAAGAGACTGATGAGGAGGGTGTATGTGAGTGAGGTGGAGAGGAGAAGAGGGAAGAGGAGGCCAAGGATGAGATGGAGTGGAGAGGTACCATATATGAGAGGGGGGGTGTGAGCTGGGAGCAGGGCAGTGAAATGGCGAGGGACAGGGTGACATGGAGGCAATTTGTTTGTGGCCACCTCTTACGGGATTAAGGCAGATAGAATTAATTTCAAGCCATTTTATACATTAACCTGTCCAAATAGATCCATGTCATTTGAAGCTGACGGAGACCAGTTTTGTCTTAAATTGTCTGTGGATTTCGTCTTGATTGATCTCAAATTTGAAAACATGCGATGGACCTATCTCCAGCCCTATCCATAATGCACCAGAGAAAGCAGAAGTGTAGCACTATGATCATAGTGTACCACCAAGAATTTAATGGACAGAATGGGAGTAACCGCTAGCACAGGCACATATTAGAGACCCCCCCATTATCTCATTAACTTTTAATATGTGGAAGAAGAGTCACAGAAGAAAGCTGACTAAGAACTGTGTAACGAATTGATTCATGTTATTGTTTCTTAGGAATCTGGTGTTATGGTTTTGTAAACATTATTCCAGTTTTGTTCACACAGGATAACCTAATTCAGAGCATTTATCACGCCAGTATCATTTGAGTTTCTTTTTAAATTTTTCCACACTTGATGCTCCGACTACTTAATTAGGCAATGAGCCCCAGTCATTGACTGTTCTTGAATATAAGTTGCTAGTACCTCAAAATCTGCTAGCGTTTTTGTTTATGGCGTTATCCTTTTGCATTTGATTCACCTACATAAAATTGCAGGTCATTCAGTCTTGCTGGGCATTCCCTGACCATCAAGATCAGTAAATTTACAGATTCAGACAGTCAAGTTTATTTTGATGGCAGTTTCTAGCTAACCAAACTAACCAGGTTAATTAAAATTAACCCATCTATCTGTTGCCAGACGCCACAATCCCGTAAGGAGTGGCCATTTGACTTTGAGTTATTTGTTTTACGGGGAGGGGCACTAACCCTCCACCAACCCACTTGTTGACACATAGGGAGCACGTATGGTTTGGTTATATGGTTACCAACCAGCGTTGTAAATGGTTTCTTGGCTTACAGGAAACCATTTGGCTTGTCACTCAATGTAAAGCCACCTGTAAAGGAAAGAAAAGCATTAAGAAGTGACAGGAAAGATGGAAGAAATAGGAAGAGAGGAGGGCAGGCACAGAAAAAGAATGATAAAGACTAAGGAAGAAGTAGGCAGCACTGCATCAATTGAGTGGATGATAGTTGCCACCACCTACCTGACATAGCTAACTTGCACCAACCGAATCAACGGTCATTTATGGAATCAGCACTTTTAATTTCAAAATATTAAAATTTTTAATCACCATATAGGTTGTAGAAGCAGTGAAGAAAGTTAAAATGAGGAAAGCCCGAGGAATTGATGGAGTGTGTGGTGAAATGATGAAGCATAGGGGAGAGAGAGTAGTAGAATGAATGTGGAAGATGTGTTGATTGGCCTGGGAGGAAGGTAGAGTCCTGGAGGATTGGAAGTTAAGCATAATTATTCCCCTGTACAAAGGAAAAGGGTAAAAAGAAGTATGTGGCAATCATAGGGGCATTTGTCTTCTTAGTGTATATAATAGGAAAAGTATTTGGTAGGATACTTATTGACAGAGTTGGGGAAATAACAGAGGAATTAGTTGGAGAAGAACAGGGAGGTTTTAGGAAGGGAAGAGGTTGTGTAGATCAGATATTCATTCTTAGATCTGTAGTGGAAAAATTTCTAGAGAAGGGAAAGAAGTTGTATGCAGCCTTCATGGAGATGGAGAAAGCATATGGCAGGGTGGATAGACAAGGATTGTGGAAAGTACCGGTATAAAGGATAGGCTATATGGAGTAGAGGGGAAGTTGCTGAATGCCGTGAAGAGTATGTATGAAGGTGCTAAGGCTGCAGTGCGTGTGAATAGTGAACTGAGTGAATTTTTCAGTTTGAAGGTTGGATTGAAACAAGAATGTGTAATGCCCCCCTAGTTGTTCAATCTGTATATGGATGGGGTTATAAAAGATATACAAGGTAGGGCAGTGGATATTGGAGCAGCTCTAATGAGAGAGGGCAGTGTTTGGAAACTCCCTGTACTGTTGTTTGCAGATGATACTGTGTTATTAAGTAAAGACGAAGGGGAGCTGCAAGGCTTGGTGGATGAGTTTTGGAGAGTACTGGTATGTAAGAAACAGAATCTATTTAAGATGAATGTGGGGAAGAGTAAAGTTATGGTCTTCGAGAGAAGTGAAGTCAGTGAATGTACAGTGAGGTTGGATGAGGAGGAAATGGAAAATGTGAGTGCATTTAAGTACTTGGGTAGTGTGATGAGTAAGGATGGAAGTTTAGAGGGTGAAGTGCTTGAAAGGATATGACAAGGAAGAAAGGTTGCTGGTTCCTTGAGAGCAGTGATAAGAAACAGGGAAGTGAGCATGGAAGTGAAAAAGTTACTGCATGACAGTATTGTGATGCCAGCTCTAACGTAGGGAAGTGAAGCTTGGACCTTGTTGGAGGGACAGAAGTCAAGAGTGAGAGCAGTGGAAATGAGTTATTTAAGAGGAACATGTGGAGCCACATGGAGAGACAGACTGACAAATGAGGAAGTGAAGGAGCATTGTTGTATTATCTAATTGTATCTACGATGGAACACATTCTATCCATTTCTCCTTTCTCTGAAATCTCCATTCTAGGAGATTTCAATGTTCACCACCACCTTTGGCTCTCCTCTCCTTTAACTGATTCACCTGGTGAACAAGCCTACATCTTTTCTATCCTTAATGACCTAGAGCAGCTTGTACAGCACCCTACCCGTATCCCTGACCGCCTTGGAGAGAGTTCCAACATACTTGACCTTTTCCTAACAACTAATCCTTCTGCTTACACTGTTCATCTTTTCTCTCCGTTGGGCTCCTCCGATCACAATCTTATT
>JAGKTI010003537.1:0-13838 GCA_018397915.1 Birgus latro
CCTGACGACACCCTCACCTACGACAATAACCTGACGACACCCTCACCCAGGCCAGGCGACTCGTCACAACCACCTACCCAGAAGCTGGTGCTGCCACCCGGGACCAACTCACCTTCGATACCCTGATGAGGATCCTCCCCAGTGCCATCAGAGAGCATTTCACGATCTTCAGTCCAACGGGAGACCTTGACAGGGATGTTCAAATTGTCAGGCACCTTCTCGCCATTCGCACCAGAACACAATACATCGGCGCAGCGAACAGAGCCTCGACGAATGGGGCACAGCCTTCAAACTCACGGATGCCCCCCACGAGCACAGTCTCACCACCACCACCAAGTGTGCCCAGGATGCGTCCCACCAAAGGACGCCCCCCTTCTTAAGGAAGATATCAACCTGATCTTCGTGGATCTGTGGGAGTTCTCAGCATGCAATCACTGGTGCCCCATTCACAACATATGGGAACAACTAATAGCTGCCCAACGAAAAACAACTACACAAGGCCATCACGTGGTCTCCTCCATCCAGTACCACAACGCCTCAAGCACATACCACAATCACCATCACCTCCCACCTGCCACCCCTCAACCATGCCACACTCACTTCCCCGCCCAGCACGTTGCACCATACACAACTGACCCATACACCTGCTATCCCACACCACACTCATCACCTTCACTCACTTCCCCCTCAACAACCATGCCCCCCACCACACCCTTCACCAACTCCACACCCTCACCACAGACCCCACACACACCTCCAGCGACCTCACCTCCCAGCCCAACACTCACCGCCGCACTGCCCTACCGTACACAAAGGCACCGCCACCCAACCGAGAAACCCCCCACCCACTCCCGTTCACCTCACACCGAGACCAACGCTCCACACCACCTTCACCTGCCCTCACTCCTGCCGCCCCTAGGGCTGGCCACCTTACACCCTCACGCCCCTCGCCACCCACTCCTCATTCCACACCCGCATCCTACACGACACCCCACACCAGTTCCCCCATCCTCGATCACCACCATCTAACACAATAACTCCACTACCCAAACCAAGATCCCCCCACCCCCACCTAACCGTCTCACCATGCACCCCAAGCTCCTCACATTGGCACCAGTTCTCACTACCACCACAATCAGATCTAGCTGTCTCTCCCGCCCAAAAGCTAGATGCACATCCACACCCTCACCCATACCCCCAATGTCCCCAACACCCACTGAACAAACCACCTCCACCAGCCCCTGGCGACCCCCTAAAACCCAGGCAACCTTACTTGTCCCCAGTACAGCCACCGGTCAGTCACCACACCCTCTGCCACCCGTGAGGAAAATAAAACACGTCTTGTGGACCCCAGCCGGTTGACGCAAGCGCCAGCCCAAAGGCACAACCCAACTCCCCCGCCTCCCCCGACAGATGCACCAACCATCCACCCTAACCCTCATCATCTCCCCACATCAAGAGCCGAACCACCCAAAACAACATGGGACGAACCTGCTCCACCACCTCACACCCTCCTACCAGACCGCCACCACAAGTACGTACCACCTCCAGCCACAGGGACGTGACTTCTACCCCCACGATGGCAGTGAAATACCCAACTGGCGGAGCAACCCTGACACCACCACTCCACAGGAAGGACATGGGGAGGTGACACCCACCCTAGGAGGGGTCCACGGGGAGGTTCACAGGTGCTCCGCGCTAGACTGCCCTACATCACCTGTGACCCTATGCCCCTTTTACACCCAGCCAGACCCCCGGGAAGTGCATCAACTTGGTGCATTACCCTCCAACCAGGGAAACGCTCACCAGACTCGTTGCAAAAGGCAGAGCAGGCCACCATTAGCTCCTCACCTCCAGTCACCTCTAGGGGCAACACCGCGACGCAGGCCACCGTCCATGTCGGGTACGAGGCAGAGCAGGCCACTGTCCGCATCTCAGCTGCACCCTCCTGTAGGACCGCGACACAGGCCACCATCCATTTCGGGCACAAGGCAGAGCAGACCACCATCCGCTCCTCACCTACAGGCAAGCACAGGAACAGAGCTGCAACACAGGCCACCGTCCGTGTTGGGTATGAGGCAGAGCAGGCCACCGTCCACTCCCCAACTGTTACCTACGGCGGCACTGCAGTGCAGGCCACCATCTATACCGAGAGGGGAGGATCGGCCACCGTCCATCCTCCGGCTGCCCCCTCCACAGGGAGCAGGACCGTGACACAGGCCACCGTCTGTGTCGGGCAGGGTGAACAGGCAACTTTCCGTTCACCTTCTGCAGTCCCTGGGACTAGAGGAACCGCCGTGTTGGCCACTGTCCGCACGGGGAGAGCAGAGCAGGCCACCGTCCGCTCCCTATCTTCTACCCCACGGCATTCCCCGAGGAGGACGTCCCTGGCTCGGCCCACCACCACTCCTTTGGCCGAGCGGGACTCTATTTCTCTCCCCACAGAGATGAACCCCTGGAGGAGCTGCAGCTGGAGGAGATCTGGAGAGGACCTGTGGACAACCCAGGCCCTGGAGCCAGCACCCCGACGACGTCTCCGACCGTCGAACTCCCAACAGAAGGTCTGCCGCAGACCACCCCTGATGGCGTCCCCATCGAGGGAAGGCCGCAGCCCCCAGTCTCCCAGAGGCATCCCCAAGACCCTGGTGCATGACCTCCTCAGCTCCATCGGCCAGAACTCTGCCTCCTGGAGTAAGTGCCGGCAAGAGCGCCTGCTCTCCCTATTCGGCCCGAGCCTTGAGAGCTGAACCCCACGACGAGGCCCCGACAGGAAAGGACCTCCCTCTACGCTGCCCAGCAGTTCAGCCCAGATGACCCGGCCCCTGGCGAAAGTCCCGTATCTATTACAGGTAGAAGACTGTCCCAGGAATCCCCCCACACTGGCCGCCACCTGTAAGCAGCCCAAACAGTCCTGTAGCATAGTCCCAAGGCCTCTAGTCTGACCTGTGCTTTGTACCTAAATAATGTATTGTGAAATATTGTATCTGTGCCTTGTTAGTGTTGTATCTAAGGTAATACACGAGTAAGGTTGGTTCAGCCTAGTTTTTATGCCCTGTTCCTTCAGTTGTATGCACTAGACCCGGACTTGAAAAGAACCCTAGAACAGTCGCTCGTGATCAAGGGACAAGGAGTTGAACCTTGAACACGCAGCATAACAGTAGCTATACAATTGATACACATGTATATAATTTATACAATAATAGCAATACGATGGCAAGTCTACAGTAGTCAATCGTATCATGAATCAGCCGTATGTGATGTACTTGCTGTCAGTTTATTTGAGACACCATAGGTGTACTGACTTAGTTATGTTGCACAGTTTATATTATATGTGTAACCCCATATTTTGTTACTGTATATAAAATTATATATACGATATTTACAAAATATTCAGTATTCACTTAATTTCCTTTGTATCACACGTCACTTGATACTATGGTTCTCCAAAGGCTGTGAAGTCAATCTAGGTGTCTTCACTTTTACGTTCATCTTTAGGTAATGGCTGGAAGCATATATGTGTGTGGCTGAGTAAAGCACAATATCGCTAGCTTCATTTGTGTTGGTCATTCTCACTTGACTTTTCTTGTAACAGTGATAAGAAAAATATGTGTAAACTTACTCGTATATTGTAATTCTCTTGTCTTACTAGACCGATGTAATGATATATATTGTCTGTCACTGTATGTGTATGTAAGGTTGTATATAAATGAAGTAGTACTATTAAACTAACAGAGTAAATGCCCAATTCACTGACATTAGCTGTGGTGGGAATGGTGAATGTGATGGTGATGGTGGTGTCTGGCATGGGTTGATTGATGTGTATTATGCTGTTCTTAGCCAGTGATGACACATTGCTGCCAGTCGCTGCTTCTGCATCATCACTGAAGGCTCAACACTGCTTGTTTTCATGGTGGGAGATTGATTGTGAAATACCCACCCCAACGGGGGACCACAGTAGGATAGGGATGGCGCAATACACACCCCATGGAGGAGCCATGGACCGGATGTCAAAACACCCACCCCAGGGGGAGACCACAGGGAGACACAGAGGGTGCACAGAAGGCCTATTCAAGATGGGCCTATGTCCCCTATGACCTTGTGCCTCTCTTCCCCTCAGCGGAGCCAGGAGCAGGAATGCCGCCCCGGCAGACTACTCTCCAACTGGGCCAGCACTCGCCAGGATTGAGGTGGGACTTGTAGTAATACAGTTCCAGGCAGCGTCGTGACGATGGTCACAGTCCACGTCGGGAAGGAAGAGACGGCCACCGTATGCACTTCTGCTGCTACCCCCTGCAAGACCGCAGTGACGGCCACCTTCCACACGAGGAAGGAAGGGACGGCCACCGTACGCCCTTCACCTGGAGCCACTCCTGAGCCACTCCTGGGAACAGAACCGCGGTGACGACCACCATCCGCACCGGGGGGAGAACGGCCACTGTACATCTCCCTGCTGTGGCTCCAGAGAAGGGCAAAACTGCAGTGACGGCCACCGTCCACTCCGGGAAGGAAGGGATGGCCACCGTACGCCCTTCATCTGCCGCCTCCTCAGGGAGCAGGACCGCAGTGACAGCCACCATCCGCACCGTGGAAAGGACGGCCACCGTCCACTCTGGGAAGGAAGGGACTGTCACCATACGCCCTTCATCTGCCACCTCCTCAGGGAGCAGGACCGCAGTAATGGCCGCCATCCGCACCGTGGAAAGGAGGGCCACCATACGCCCTTCACCTGCAGTCTCAGGGCCACATGGGACTGCTACGGCCACCGTCCGTGTCGGGGAGGGAATGGCCACCGTACGTCCCTTGTCCACTCCCCATGCGACAATCCCCCATGAAGGACGTCACTTGCTTGCTTCACCACTTGCCCAGAGGCCAAGCTGGATACCCTTCTCTCTCTCTCTCTCTCTCCCCACAGGAGCAGTTCCCAGTCGGAGTTGCAGCTGGAGATCTGGCAAGGCCCTGTTGTAAGCCTGGGAGCCTGTGCCCTGCAGCCAGCACCCCAGTGATGCCCCTTCACTGTTGGACTACACGGGGAAGGGACGCTGCAGGCAGCTCCTGACGGCAACTCGACGCAAGACTGCAGCCTCCAGACACCCAGGGGCACCCCACAGGACTCCAGGGTGTGACCTCCCCAGCCCCACCAAGTGGTCCTCCTCCAGGAGTAGGCAAAGGCAAGCCCGCCTGCTCGCCCTGTTCGGTTCCAGTCCGGAGGGCCTCCTTCCCCACTGAGGGCCCTACTAGGGAAGGGCCTCCCTCCACGCTGCCCAGCAGCCCACTCCGGACGCCCCATCCCTTGGTAGTAGTTCCGAGCCTCCTGTGGGAGGACACACCTGATGAGATTCCTCCCACACCTGGATGACACCTGTGAGCAGCCCAAGACCACGGCAGCCCGGGGCAGAGTCCACTAGTCCTATTGTGTCCCCTTACCTGCTCAGTGTATAATATTAATATTGTGTTCTGTTCTAAGTTGTAACTGAGGTAATATATGTGTAAGGTTGGCTGACCCGAATTTTTATGCCCTGTTCCTCTTGTTGCATATTCTAGACCCGGTCTCGAAAGACAACCCCAGCTCAGTAGCTCGTGTTCAGAGGACGAGAAGACACGTAGCATAACAGACTGATTGACTGAGTATAATTAAAATCTGGAGGCGCATCTGCCAGGTTCATATGCTGCCGGACAGCAAGGTAAAAGACTTAAATAAATGATGCTTATTCAAAATAAAGTTAATATCTATTAGTAGAAATTGAAACACTGCAAATAACAAAAGAATAGTTTATAAAATATCAATTACTTATAAAAGTGGAAGGAGGCCGGCCTCCAAGAGAAAACTAAAAACATCAGTAAAATCGCCAGAGGCTCCACCAAGCATCGAGGACGGACAGTATGCGCCATCCGCCCCCATAGGCCTGCGAAGGAATCTATGACAGAGGTTCCCCAGACTTGGACACTCGACCAGCATTTGACAGACAATAAGGAGAACAAGGCAATCATCACAGTACGGCTGAGTCCCGCCATTCATCAGAAACCCGTGCGTCAGCTGAGAGTGCCCAATGTGAAGCCTGGCAAGAGTCACCTCCAGTCGCTGAGGCATGGAGGGGAGAACCCTCGTCACATACACTCTCTGAAATATTTATTATAGCTTATTATGAGAAACACCATCTCACTGTTTCTGCCATGTACGAATAGCGTACCGCAAGGAAGGTGTTACATCGGAAGTGGGTAGTTGGTAGGGAGCCATCGAGCAGACGCAGCTTTAGCTAAAATATCTACCCTCTCATTGCCCACCACACCAACATGTGCAGGAACCCAACAGAAATGAACACGACAGCCATGATGGTCAAGAAGAAAAAGCCACTCTAAAATTGATAAAACCAGTGGATGGGGTGAATTAAAAGACTCCAGTGCAGAAGGAGCACCACAGGAGTCACTAAAAATCACAAAAGCAGACTGGGGAGAGTAAAAATGATTTTGAGAGCATATAAAATCGTAGTCAGTTCCGCCATATACACTGAAGCAATAGCAGGAAGGCTGCCCCGCCTACTGAAGGAAGGGAAGATGACACTAAAGCCTACTCCAATATCAGTCTTAGATCCACCAGTACAGACAGGGACAGAACGCTCATGAGTGGAGGCATGTTCTAAAATGAGACAGAGAGACACCTGAGAGGGAAGTAAGCCCTTTTTTCCAAGAATAGACCTTCAGAATGTCACACGAGGGAGTAGCCAAAAACCCACCCTCGGGATCCGATGGGGACAACTGCCAGTCTCGGAACAGAGAGGGCTAACATAACAGACTGGACCCCATAATCAAAGGGCTAGGGCGGGTATCATAAACAGATGATCGGGAATCCTAGGAGACGATGGCACAAGAAACTGAGTCCGGAATGCGGTGAAGACAATATCAACACCTCAATATCAGGGACTGGTGACGTAAATCCAAAGGGAGGACACCGGCATCCACCAACAAACTTGAAATCAGGGATGATCTGAATGCCCCAGTTGCCAGGATGTATACCAGCACGATGCACAGAACTTAACAACCAAGGATGGGCAATTGTTGCAGAAGAGAATATGTCACACCCATATTCAAGTTTAGGAAGGATAAGAGACCTGCGCAAGAGGAGGAGGGTCTGATGGTCAACACCCCAAGAGTAGGAGTAGGAGCCAAAAACCTCAAAAGCCTCAAGCTTTAATACAAGCCGCCTTCACAGAACGAATGTGAGGAATTCATGTAAGTCATTTATCAAACAGAAGACCCAGAAACCGTGTCTCTTCCACGTGAGATATTCTCCGACCATATATAGAGATACAAGTCAGGGTCTGGGGGAATCCCCAGAAGACGACAAAAATGCATAGCCACTGACTTTGTTAAAGAAAAACAGAAGCCAGGAGACTCAGCCCACTCAGAAATTCTATTAATAGCCGTTGCAACTTCCTCTCTATCTGAGACATTCTGGATGCAGAGAAGGAAGTTGAGAGGTCATCTACATATAGTGAGTCTCGTACACCATCGCGAAGTACACTGATTACACTTCTGATGACCACAGTAAAGAGTAACGCTAAGGATACTCCCCTGTGGACCTGTGGTGCCCCATCTTCAAATGTATGGGCATTAGAAAGCGCTCCTCCCACTCGGACCCTTAAAAAACGGTTAGATAAAAACGGCTGAATAGCAATAGGTAAGCGCCCACGAAGACCAAACTCATGAAGAGAAAGTAAAATACCATGATGCCAGGCAGTGTCGTACGCCTTCTCCAGATCAAAGACCGTGACCTGGTGTTTGTTAGTGGAGAAAGCCTCACACACAGCAGATTCCAAGGACAGTAGCGCATAAGTGTTAGATCACACTTTACGAAAACCATACTGGACAGGGGATAAGAAGTCACCTCTCTCCAAAAACCACACAAGCCTAACACTGACCATCCTCAGAACCTTACATACAGAAGAAGGCAGAGTAATGGGTCGATAAGTCGTCGGATGTAGGTGGTCTTTACCTGCCTTCAAGATGGGGATAACTACAGCAACACCCCAACCACCTGGAAACTCACCAGAACACCAGATCTTATTGAATAATGACAGCAAAAAACGGAAGGGACTCATCAGACAAGTGACGTAGAAAGGCATAAGGAATATCATCACAGCCAGAAGAAGATTCATAGCACTGCGACAGAGCTGCCTGGAGTTAAGAAATGGAAAAGGGGACATTATAAGACTCTCCCCCAGAAGAGGCAAAACTGAGGCCACGAGACTCTAGGTGCCGACGATGGCAAGCCGAAGACGAATCTGTATCCTTCCATGACATACTAACAAACTGATCTACAAGCAACTCCGCAACAGTGAAAGGATGAGTCACAGTTCCGCCTGATGCAGATAAAACAGGAGGGGAGAGAATAGTAAATCTTCCTGAAATTTTCCTTACCCTGTTCCACACTTGAGTGAGGAAAGTCCTCAAACTGATAGAGGAAACATAACCTTTCCAAGATGAATGCCTGGCCTCCTGTAAAACCTGCCTCATATGAGTGTCAGGGGGAAAATGACAAATGTATAGCTATGAGTGCTAGGAATACTATCGAGTCGATTATCACGAGAGAATCGACTCGTGAAATCAAGTAGCGATTCCATTTTTATGCTGGCTTACTTCGCCAGTTCTCTAGAGTCGAGAATTTATAAACTTTCTCAACAGTACACAGCAGAGACTAAACGCTCAAGAAGGCTGTATTACTGTACTGTTGGCCTCTGAGGAAGTCAGTTTCTCCTCTTAACATTAAAAAAAATATATACTGTATATATAATAATAATAATAATAATAATAAACAGGATCTTGGCTGAGCCATACTTCTAGCTAGCACAACGGATTTAAGAATTAATACCAAGAGCTGGCCTAAGTACCAGTCGTGAATAATATAAGTAGTTGTGCTAACCTGGAGTAGCAAAAATGTACTAAATATGAGGGAAAATAAAACACGACTGTTACATTTAACAAAGCTCAAGTAAACAAACTGTAAATTTATTAAATACAAGAAAATAAATTTACCTTAAATGAATCAATTCAAAATCAAAGAAAGGGAAATGCACTCACTCAAGCACTCAGACAAATAGCTAAATAATTAAAAACCTTAAGCCTAGAAAAAACAAAAGAAATACTAATCGGTAAGGATGAGACCGTCGCTAATACAGTCGATCACCAGGCTGGTGGGAACTTCGGGAATTCACGCCGATACAGCCGAGACTTCTGAGATCGCTAAGAAAAAAAAAAAAAAAGAGACCCGCTCGAGCTTTGCACACAGCACAACCACACTCTGAGACTATCACTTGGACGACTGACTCAATGCTTGAGTGTCCAACGTAAGGGATGTGTGAAAGGGGCGTGGCCAAATAACGGCCAGGGAGGCAAGTACAAAGAAATGAGAGTTCGGAAATTATCGCTCATAGGAATGCACGGTCTATACATAAAGACAATCACTCGCGAAAAAGTGACGAAAGTTTTGACAACATGATGCAAATATAAGTACAGAAGTGGACGGTTAAGAGATTGAGCGAAATTTCATGCATTTCAGAATTAATCGTCGCTCCTGCAAAATCAATCGATGTCACGATTTACAATACACAATTTCACAATGTAGAAAATTCGCAATGAGCTTGCGCCCTCCAATACGCCATCAGATACTGGGGATCCCCATTGTGACAACGAAGTCGAGAGAAGGCAATTCGTTTGGCTCTCACTACGGAACTGCACTTGGAGTTCCACCAAGAAACCAGACGTTTCTTGGAATAGATGATAGGGCTGCTGCGTGCAACATGTCAGTGAAATAAGACACCGACTCAGTAAAGCGGCCAAACTCGCCGACAGAAAGGGCAATGGTACTTAATTCCCTGAAAAGTGACCAGTGGCCAGTCAGTGAGGAAGACGAGGCTGTGGTCCACCTGCACTAGCAGTTAAGACTAACGGAAAATGGTCGCTGCCATACAGGTCTGGCAACACATCTGAGTTAAAATCTAAAACAGCATCAGCTGAACATAAGGACAAATCAGCGGCAGCAAAATATCCAGTCTGGCTATGGAAATGAGTAATTTTACTGGAGTTTAAAATGCCCAGCTCCTCATCTTCCACTAAAGAGGCCAGCAGAACATGCGGAGGGTTGGCCCCACTTTTACCCCATAGTGGATGGTGACCATTCATTTCTCCTAGTAACAGGAACAGAGTTGGAATGCCTCGAATAAGGTGTTCCAGATCCGTGGCTTCAACAATAGCACTAGGTACTCTACAGGAGTACCAACTAATGTTTAATAATATCCAGCTCAGTCCTGCATCATCCTTGAACATGCTTGGGGTTTCATTCATTCGGGACTTATCTTGGAAAGATCATATTGCGTCTTTTGTAAAATCTGCTTCCAAGAGATTGGATGTGCTAAGCCGACTTTGTACCTTCTTTACTCCTGCATAGTTGTTGACTTTATACACGGGTTTTATTCGTCCCTGTATGGAGAACAACCCTTATGTGTGGGGAGGCTCCCCACATACAGCTCTTCTCAATAAGGTAGAGTCAAAGGCTTTTCGTCTCATTAACTCTCCTACTCTTACTGGCTTCCTTCAACTTTTGTCTCTTCGCCTCACTGTTGCATCTTTATCTTTTTTCTATCGCTTCTTCAATGGTCACTGCTCCTCTGAACTATCTGCTTGCATCCCACCACTTCTACGACGGGTGAGTAGCACCCGTCTAGCAACAAACTCTCATCCCTTTTCTGTCCAACTATCCAATGCAAGAATTAACCGTTACTCCGAGTCCTTCATTTATGCAACAGGTCAGCTCTGGAACTGTCTCCCTCTGTCTGTATTTCCTACTTCCTATGATCTCCAGTCTTTCAAACGCAGTGTGTCCAGGCGATGGAGGTATAATAAGGGAGGAGTTGGCATGAGGTCGTGTGACTTGCAGCCAGCGCGCTGCAGCCCTCAAAACAAACGTCAGATGAGAGTGGAACTCTTCATAATTTTTTGAGTAATCTGCTTTTGAGTGTACGCAGAGGGATCGACGGGACTCTGTAACATTCCATAGGTAAAATTACTAGGTTAAATAAGGAAATGGTTTCTTAGAAATGGGCTTAAAACTGTGTCACACTGGGTTCTTTTCCACGTATTTCCTTTGATCATTTATGGTAGATCTAGTGATACGATACTGATGCTTCTTAAGACTTTAGCAACCTCCAATAATCTACATTCAGTTTAGACACCGGTGTTGATACTAAATATTCCAATTTTTTGGGGGGAAAGTAAAGAATACCAGCAAAGTGCTTCCGCGTTGTGGCCAGTCAGCCAATATGTAGGCTAGACCTAGGATTTACTGCTGTCTCAAACACCTGACCTAACACACATAACACACACAGCCTATTCCAAATTAGCCTTTATAACCTAAGTAACCTAGCCTAACCTAACCTGATCACCTAACCCAGCTTAACGTGACTTAACCTAACCCACCTAGTCCAGCCTGGCCTAGTTTATCTTAACCAGGCACTAAACTCATCTAACTTTACTTACCCCAAACCAGCTTAACCCAGCTTTTCTTAACCTAACCTTACCTAACCCAGTTCACCTAATTTGATCTAATCTTAGCCAAAGCTGTTTAACTACAGCTCATCCACTTGATTTAAAAGGTATGTAATGTCTAATATTGACCAACTTTTTCATACTGTAAGAGTTGTTATATGTCAGTCATTGGTGTAATACAGACAAAAATTCTAACAGGTAGCTACAGGTATCACAAACTAGACATAACATGTGTTCCTTTAATATTTATTGAAAGGTATGTAATGTCTAATAATGACCAACTTTTTCATACTATAAGAGTTATTTTATATCAGTCATTGGTTTAATATAGGCAAAAAAAAACTAACAAGGGTTTCTGTTTTTGTTTCCTTTATCACTGGTATCCTGGGGGTAAGGAGGATTACAACCTTGAGTGAATTTAATTGAGGTGGAATAGATAAATATATGTAGCCTAGGTAATTTGGAATTTAAACTATGGTGAACTTAACTGCACTGGAATCAATAAATTTTCTCTTGCAAATGAATTAGAAGTGATAAATTAATTTCCTTCTGGAACTGGATTTGACTTGGAGCAAAGAAATCTGAATTAACCCCATATTTGGTACTCTCTTGACAAAAAACTTATTTGCTTGTATTTTATCTTGTAGGTTCCCAAGAGATGAAATTTTTTTTCGCAAGAAGTGGATAGAGACAACACGTAGGAAGGACTTTAATCCTTCTAAGTTAGCAGTTCTTTGTTCTCAACATTTTAAGAAAGAGGATTTTGACAGGACCACACCAAAGTATGTTAAGGTAAGGAAGGGTGTGATACTAAGTGTGTTTGCTGGTTTTCCATCATATTTACATAAGAAAGCTAAATTGCCCAGCGAAATCCCAGCCAAACGGGAGGTACCAGCAGCACGGTCTGTTAAACTGGATTCTGTTAACAGCAGTAGAATTGTTAGTGTTTGTTATGCAGCATATTCTGGGTCCAACTCCTGGAACTCAGATACGGGCATAGACTTGGGTTCTTTTATTCAGGACCAGGCTAGAGCATGCAAACAAGGGATAGGGCTCAAACACAGGCTAACCAGTCTTACACGCATATTACCTTACAAACAGATGCAGTGGACTTTATTCAGCCGAGTCCCACCGACGTACGATGCACGTCGCTACGTTTTCCGCGGACAGACCCAACGACGTGCATCATACGTCACGCAATTGCAAGGCCCATTGTGTGCACATTTTTCAACATTCGCGTGTGATTTTTGGTAGGCATATTTGGGAGACCTTCCTCTACCTGCTGTCAAGCGGGGATACTGCCTGGCCCCACCTAAACCCCCATTTCCCCCCCCCTTCCCCCACACTGGGCAATTCACCTGTTAGCAGTAACCTAGCCAGTAAAGGTATGTTGCGCCACGGTCTCTCCAATGATGAAATTCATGGTGAAACTGATTCCTGAGGTGGAGGACAAAGAAACAAAGAAGCTGGAGGTAGAAACAAACAGAAGTGATGAGGTGGTAATGTCGTAAAGGAAGGTGCCAAATACTGGGGTTTTGGGTGAGTGAACAATGCTTATAAATGCCTATATTATTGTGTGAAAACCAGTATAGACTTGTACTACACATAAATTCGTACCAAATAAATGAAATAAATACGTAATTTAAAGTGGTTTGAATTAGTCAACCCTTCCATAGTTCGTTTTCTTTAGCCAGGTACCCTGAAAAAGAAGGAAAAAGTAAGGTTGAGTGACACCTGTATCAACATTTTTTACCTCAGGATCGCGATTTCTCTATGAATTTTTGATGTTTCTCACTAAAAGCGAAGGTTTCAGCCAAAAAACAAAAAGTCGAAAATCGGTCGGGACCTGGGGGTAGGCTGGGTAAAAAACCGGTCAGGACTGGACGTGTTAAGGGGCGACTACTCGCTCCTTACACGTGGCGCCTAGAGCGGGGTCCCCTTTCTTGACCGGGTTGGGTATACTTATGGCAACTTAGAGGAACAGGGCATACAAACACTGGGCAACAAACCTTACATGTATATTACCCTAATTCTTTACACTAGACACAATACAATGCAGTGACACACAATACATAAGAAATAGTTCAACACTATGGACAGGGCTGAGAGACTCTGGGGCAGGTGATGTAGTCGTGGGTTGCTTCTGAGATAGGCCCGGCATCTGGAGGTCCTAGGGGAGGAAGACAGCCTTCATCAGGAGGCTGGCTGATGCTGGGTCGCCCAGGGGGCCTTTGTCAGGAGGTTGGGCTGCCATTGGATCATCCAGGAGTGTTCAGTGGGGCGGTGTGGTAGGGGCACCC
>JAGKTI010003537.1:28295-56859 GCA_018397915.1 Birgus latro
GGTGCCCCTACCACACCGCCCCACTGAACACTCCTGGATGATCCAATGGCAGCCCAACCTCCTGACAAAGGCCCCCTGGGCGACCCAGCATCAGCCAGCCTCCTGATGAAGGCTGTCTTCCTCCCCTAGGACCTCCAGATGCCGGGCCTATCTCAGAAGCAACCCACGACTACATCACCTGCCCCAGAGTCTCTCAGCCCTGTCCATAGTGTTGAACTATTTCTTATGTATTGTGTGTCACTGCATTGTATTGTGTCTAGTGTAAAGAATTAGGGTAATATACATGTAAGGTTTGTTGCCCAGTGTTTGTATGCCCTGATCCTCTAAGTTGCCATAAGTATACCCAACCCGGTCAAGAAAGGGGACCCCGCTCTAGGCGCCACGTGTAAGGAGCGAGTAGTCGCCCCTTAACACGTCCAGTCCCGACCGGTTTTTTACCCAGCCTACCCCCAGGTCCCGACCAATTTTCGACTTTTTGTTTTTTGGCTGAAACCTTCGCTTTTAGTGAGAAACATCAAAAATTCATAGAGAAATCGCGTTTCTGAGGTAAAAAATGTTGATACAGGTGTCACTCAACCTTACGTTTTCCTTCTTTTTCAGGGTACCTGGCTAAAGAAAACGAACTATGGAAGGGTTAACTAATTCAAACCACTTTAAATTACGTATTTATTTCATTTATTTGGTACGAATTTATGTGTAGTACAAGTCTATACTGGTTTTCACACAATAATATAGGCATTTATAAGCATTGTTCACTCACCCAAAACCCCAGTATTTGGCACCTTCCTTTACGACATTACCACCTCATCACTTCTGTTTGTTTCTGCCTCTAGCTTCTTTGTTTCTTTGTCCTCCACCTCAGGAATCACTTTCACCGTGAATTTCGTCATTGGAGAGACCATGGGGCAACATACCTTTACTGGCTAGGTTACTGCTAACAGGTGAATTGCCCAGTGAGGAGGGGAGGGGGGAAGGGGGGGTTAGGTGGGGCCAGGCAGTAACCCCGCTTGACAGCAGGTAGAGGAAGACAGCAGGTAGAGGAAGGTCTCCCACATATGCCTACCAAAAATCACCCGAGAATGTTGAAAAATATGCACACAATGAGCCTTACAATTGCGTAATGTACGATGCACGTCGTTGAGTCTGTTTGCGGAAAAAAGTAGAGACGTGCATTGTACGTCGGTGGGACTCGGCGGGTTAATAATCTATTCATGCAGTGGTCGCTGATAGTGATGATGTGCATCACTGTTGGTTCATGGAGAACAGTAATTCGGTCGTTGTTCTACCTATAGAAGGAGTTTAAGTCGATACCTACATCATGTAAATCTTGTATTGTATTAGTTGTAGTCGTTGTTGCACCTTTGTTTGTTTGTTTGTTATACGATTTTAATTTTTGATTTTGTAAGTATTGATATCCTCGTAATTGGTTTCACATATATTGTTTGAGTTCTCGGCGACGTCCGAGGTTGTATAATTGCTGGCTAATTCTCTTGGTACCTTTTTTAAATGATCAACATAAATTTGTTTTTCATCGCCACTCGACAGTGACCTAATTACTACCTTGTTTGCTGTCTTAATTACTCTATATGGGCAAATTTTGGTGATAACTTATTGTCTCTAGTAAAAATGATTTCATAGACAATGTCTCCTACGTTGATAGGTGATTCTTTTGCTTGTTTATTGAATGACTCCGTCATTTCTTCCTTGGACACTGATAATTGTTCCTTTACCCTTTTGTGTATCTCTTGGAATTCCCGCAAATGGAGTTTAGGATAATCGTCATAGTTATATATAGGCAGATTTTCACCCTCGGGTATTTCGTAGGGTAATTTTTTATCTGTCCCATAAATAATGAAATGAGGAGTGTCTCCTGTAGACCTATTTATAGATCCATTAACTGATGCTTCTACTCTGGGAACTCAATCATCCCAGTTTCCATAGTTTTCATTGAGAATGTGTCGTAGCACATCTAATACTTTTTGTTTTGTCTCTCTACCAACCCATTGGATGCCGGGTAATAGGCACCCCCCCTGGGGGTAGGGGGGTTTTTCAAGAATTCTCCCCCAGTATCCCTGCTTGTCGTAAGAGGCGACTAAAAGGGTTGGTGGTGGGTTAGTGCCCTAACCCGTAAAAACAACTAACTAAAAATACAAACAGGAAGCCTCGGACCAGGACTGACCAAAAGTTGACGACAAAGGAATGGACAAAGGACGAGATTAAGATTGCGACCTGGAATGTGAGGGGTATGAATGATGAGGTGAAAGAGAGATTGTACAGGTGCTTGAGAGTGCGAAAGTGGATATATGTGGAATAACTGAAACTAAATGGCGAGGTGAGAGTGTGAGAGAATGGGAATATGGATGGGGTATATGCGCGGGAGTGGGTGAGAATGAGAGGGCGAAAGAGGGAGTGTGTATTGTTGTGAGCAACAGGTGGAAGGAAAATGTAAGAGAGTATGGATCAGTTGGGTCAAGGATTGTGTGGGTAAGAGTGAAAGTTGGACTACAAATGTGGGCAATAGTGTGCGTGTATGCGCCAACGCAAGATCGTGTAAGTAGAGTGAGAGAAGAGTTTTGACAAATGTGGAAGCCTGCTTGGAAAAGTTTGAAAGGAATGAGAGAGTGTTTCTGATTGGAGATATGAATGGAAAAGTAGGGAATGAGAAGGTGGATGAAGTGGTTGGTGAGTGGGGTGTGCCTGCAGAGATGGATGAGAATGGCAGTGCTTTAGTGGACATTTGTGCTGGGAGGGGGTTGGTGACAGCCAATACCCTCTTCAGGCACAAAATGATCCATAGGTATACATGGCGAGTGGCGAGAAGAGAGGACGGGGGAATGAATGAACGGAAGGCAATGACTGACTATGTGTGTGTGGATGAAAGGATGAGAAGATGTTTAATGGATGCAAGAGTATATAGAGGTTGGGGGAGTGGACTTTCTGACCACCACTTGGTGGTGGCCAGAATCAGAATCCAAACAAGATGGAGGAAGAGAAGAAGGGAAAGACAGGAGGAAGTATTTGTTACAAGGAGGGTAGAAAAGGTACAAGAGGATGGAATAAAGGCAGAATATAGAAGGGAAGTGGAGGAACGATTGGGTAAATATAGATTGGAGCAGATGGGGGACGTGGAAGGTGTGTGCAAGGTATTGACAGAAGAAATCTATGCAGCATGTGGGGTGGTGTGTGGGGTGAAGAGGAGACGAAAGGGGGTTCAGGGAACAGCATGGTGGACCGAAGAGGTGAGAGAGGCTGTGGCACAAAAGAAGAAAGCATATAATGAGTGGATGAGAAACAGGGGCAACGAAGAAGCTGAGAGACGGACGAGAGAGTTATATGCAGTGAGGAGGAGAGAGGTGAAAAGATTAGTAAGAGAGAGTAAGAAGAGAGTGGATGAGGAATTTGGAAGGAATTTGAGTGCAAAGTGGAGGGAATGTAAGAAAATGTTCTGGAAGGAGGTAAAGAGAGCTAGACAGGGTGCCAGCGAAGGCAGTGGGAGTGTGAAAAATAAAAATGGTAGATTACTAGTGGAGAAGGGAGAAAAGTAAACAGATGGAGAGAACACTTTAATGAACTGTTGAACATAGAGAATGAAAGTAATGCAAGTATAAGTGGCTGGGGAATGGCAGGGAGAAGGAGGGTTGTGAGAAGAGAGGAAGAAATCACCAGGATGGAAGTGGTGGAAGCAATGAAGAAAGTTAAAATGGGGAAAGCCCCAGGAATTGATGGAGTGTGTGGTAAAATGCTGAAGCATGGGGGAGAGATAGTAATAGAATGGATGTGGAAGGTGTGCAGATTGGCTTGGGAGGAGGGTAGAGTCCCGGAGGATTGGAAGTCAGGTATAATTATTCCTCTGTACAAAGGAAAAGGGGAAAAAGCAGTGTGTGGTAATCATAGGGGCATTTGCCTTCTCAGTGTAATAGGAAAAATATATGGTAGGATACTTATTGACAGAGTTAGGGAAATTACTGAGGAATTAGTTGGAGAAGAACAAGGAGGTTTTAGGAAGGGAAGAGGTTGTGTAGACCAGATATTCATTCTTAGATCCGTAGTGGAAAAGTTTCTAGAGAAGGGCAAGAAGTTGTATGCAGCCTTCATGGATCTGGAGAAAGCATATGACAGGGTGGATAGACAAGGTTTGTGGAAGGTATTAAGAATATATGGAGTGGATGGGAAGTTGTTGAAGGCAGTGAAGAGTATGTATGAGGGTGCTAAGGCTGCAGTGCGTGTGGATGGCAAACTGAGTGAATCTTTCCATTTGAAGGTTGGATTGAAACAAGGATGTGTCATGTCTCCATGGTTGTTCAGTCTGTATATGGATGGGGTTATAAAAGAGATACAAGGTCGGGCAGTGGATGTTGGAGCGGCCCTAGTGAGAGAGGGCAGTGTTTGGAAACTCCCTGTACTGTTGTTTGCAGATGATACTGTGTTGTTGAGTGAAGACGAAGGGGAGCTGCAAGGCTTGGTAGATGAGTTTGGGAGAGTGTGTAAGAAACGGAATCTAAAGGTGAATGTGGGGAAGAGTAAAGTGATGGTCTTTGAGAGAAGTGAAGCCAGTGAGTGTACAGTGAGATTGGATGGGAAGGAAATGGAGAATGTGAGTGAATTTAAGTACTTGGGCAGTGTGATGAGTAAGGATGGTAGTCTGGAGGGTGAAGTGCTCGAAAGGGTACAGCAGGGAAGGAAGGTTGCTGGTTCGTTGAAAGCAGTGATAAGAAACAGGGAGGTGAGCATGGAAGTGAAAAAGTTGTTACATGACAGTATTGTGATACCAACTCTGACATATGGAAGTGAAGCTTGGACCCTGTTGGAAGGACAGAAGTCAAGAGTGAGAGCAGTGGAAATGAGTTATTTGAGAGGAGCATGTGGAGTCACATGGAGAGACAGACTAACAAATGAGGAAGTGAAGGAGCGTTGTGGTGTGNCCTGTACTGTTGTTTGCAGATGATACTGTGTTGTTGAGTGAAGACGAAGGGGAGCTGCAAGGCTTGGTAGATGAGTTTGGGAGAGTGTGTAAGAAACGGAATCTAAAGGTGAATGTGGGGAAGAGTAAAGTGATGGTCTTCGAGAGAAGTGAAGCCAGTGAGTGTACAGTGAGATTGGATGGGAAGGAAATGGAGAATGTGAGTGAATTTAAGTACTTGGGTAGTGTGATGAGTAAGGATGGTAGTCTGGAGGGCGAAGTGCTCGAAAGGGTACAGCAGGGAAGGAAGGTTGCTGGTTCGTTGAAAGCAGTGATAAGAAACAGGGAGGTGAGCATGGAAGTGAAAAAGTTGTTACATGACAGTATTGTGATACCAACTCTGACATGGAAGTGAAGCTTGGACCCTGTTGGAAGGACAGAAGTCAAGAGTGAGAGCAGTGGAAATGAGTTATTTGAGAGGAGTATGTGGAGTCACATGGAGAGACAGACTAACAAATGAGGAAGTGAAGGAGCGTTGTGGTGTGCTTGAGGACGTGATGGGAAGCGTTAGGAGAAACACGTTAAGGTGGTTTGGGCATGTGGAGAGGATGGAGAGTGAAAGATTGACGAGGAGAGTGTATGTGAGTGAGGTGGAGGGGGCGAGAGGGAGGGGGAGGCCGAGGATGAGATGGAGGGATGGAGTGGAGAGGTATATGAGAGAGGGGGGTGTGAGTTGGGAGCGTGGTAGTGAAATGGCAGGGGACAGAGTGACATGGAGGCGATTTGTTTGTGGCCACCCCGTTCGGGATTGAGGCGTCTGGCAATAGATAGATAGATAGATTGTTTGCATATTTCGTGTAAGATTTCAGAGTTAAATTCACCTCCATTGTTGCTTATTAATACCCTTGGTGTAGTAAAGTGACAAATTAGGTTGTCTATGATTGCCTTTGACACTGATTCTGCCGTCTTATCCTGAACTGCACATGGGGCTAAAATTACATATCGTGAGAAATGATCTGTTGCAACGAATAAATATTTATTATTCTGATATGATAATGGTAACTTGAGTAAGTCAATCGCGACTACATCCCATCGTTGTTGTGGTACAGGGTAATTACCTATGGGTGCTGGCGATAATGTGTAACCTTTGTGCTTTGCTCAAGACTCACATTTATCAATATGACGGTGTATATCCTCTCGTAACGTCGGCCAGTAGTATGCCAGCCTGGCTTGTTTAACAGTCCTTATCTTTTCCAGGATTACCTGCATGTGGACTATCATGTATCGCTGTTAATACTTGAGGGATCATATCATTGGGTACTACTAACTGTTTATTATTTCTTCGGTGTTTCGGTTGTCCTGGGTTGATCCTGTATAAGGCATTATTAACTATAGTGAATTGTTCGAATGGCATATGTAGCTTGGGCAGTTGTATGTCATCGCCACTTTCTAGTTTATATATGACTTTAGACCATGTGGGATCAAGTCTTTTGTGCTTTTACGATTTCGTCATGGTTTGGGATGCCTCCCTCGAGGTCTAATGCCGCAGCATGAATAGCTGTTTGGTTTCTAGATAACGCATCGGCAACTGAGTTTATTTTGCCTTGTATATAGTGAATATGTACGTTGTAGTTGTCAATGGTGCATTTCCATCGTGCTCTCCTCCCAGAGAGGAGTTTTTCTTGGAACATACGCACGAGGGGTTTATGATCTGTGAATAGGTGAATCTCGTAACAATATACCAAATCTCGAAACTTTTGTAATGCAAAGACCATAGTAAGTGCCTCTAAGTCTGTAGTACAATCATTTTTTTCTGCACCTTTTAATTGTCTGCTTGCGAATGCAATTGGCTGATTCTTTTAACGTGTGTCCTCTTGCATCAGGACTGCATCTATACCTCTGCTTGAGGCATCCGTACAAATTATGAAAGGTTTTCTGAAATTAGGACATGCCAAGCAAGGTGCATTTGTAAGTTCATCTTTCAAGTCATTAAATGCTAATTTTTGTTCCTCTCCACACTGGAATATGGCATCCTTTATCAGTAGAGTGATCGGTTGCGCTATATGAGAGAACTGGCTAATAAAGGACCGATAATATCCTGCTAGCCCCCAAAATTGTCTTACTTCGTCTATGTTCGTTGGGTCAGGGAAATCCCTTACTGCCTGTATTTTGTCGGCAGACGTGTGAATGCCTTGGGCATCTAATTTGTGGCCTAAGAATTTTATTTCCTTAAAGCAAAAGTTGCATTTAGACAGCTTAATTTTTAAACCAGCATAGCAAGCCTTTGTAAGAGTTGGTCTAATTTCTGAAGGTGTTCATGAATCGTTCTAGTAGCTATGATAATGTCGTCTAGATAGACAAAAATTCCTTTCCCCAGTATTCCAGACAACACGTAATTCATCAGTTGCTGGTAAGTGAGGTTCGAGAATTTCTTCAATCTAACCTTGAGCTTACGGTAATCAACTACCGCGCGCATTTCCCCGTTTCGCTTGGGCACGAAAAACAATGGGGCATTGCAAGGGGAGACTGAGGGCTCAGTAACACCCAGTTTTAGCATTTCATCAACATATTGGTTTGCAAGGGTACGTAACGAATGTGGAACTCTGTAGGCCGGTACAAAAATTGACTGTGTGTTTGAAGGCACGTTAATTTTGTGATTAATAAGGTTTGTGCACCCTAACTGTTCTCCTGGTAATGCCACTGTGTTACGATGTTCTCCAAAAGGTTTAAGAGATCATGCTCTTCACGAAATTCTCCCGAGTGAACGAGGTTTTGTTTTATTCTTTCTCTGTCCATAGACTTTATCTCGCTAGTTGTTCCGGAAATCACTATTTCCATTATTGGACCCGGGCATTTCTCTATGTTGACTAGACAAGTCCCATTTTTCATCCGTACTTCTCCATTCATGTGATTAATTAGGAACACTTGAGTCTGTCCATCCTTATCCACCGTACATAATGCGTTTTCTACTGACATACCTTTCACCCTACAAGATTCCTCTAGAAAAAGAACAGTACTGTTTGATCGATGATTTAATAGTGATCGGCATATAAGAATTAGGTGGAATAACTACGTTATGGGTAAGATGGGCGGATCAGACTGATGAATTATGATCGTTATCCCTTTCTCTAGTCTGGGAGGATGTGGGCAGTTTGGGGCATCTTTACCACCGTCCTTTTGTTTGTTTCCATTTAGATGTTCAGTACTTCCATTTCTTTTTGGCTCTCTACTGTTGATATGTAAGAAATCTGTGGGTAATTCTTCACTGAACTCTTGGTCAAACTCTATTCCATTCATTTGCGGGAGTAAAATTATGTTCTCCGCTCGCATTGCTTGTAGGCCTAACAAGAGATTGACAATTGTTATGCCGCGTATTTGAGGGCCGACTACTCATCGCTCGTACACGAAGGCGTGAGGTGAACTTATTATCTGCCGCGTTTCTGAGGGGCAAATACGCAGACTCACAGCTGGTTCTTATTCAAGACCGGGTCGGCATTTCTAAGGAAAGGACTGGGCAGAAAAACAAGGCAGTGAATTGTTACACACATGTATTACAATTATCTTCCCAGAGACAAATATTACAACATTAGATACAATAAATTCTGGGTGAGCCGGAGATGGGTTAGTACAAGGTTTTACTGAATTACAATCTGTCTGTATACTGGCTTAGGGAAAGTATGGTAGAATACACCAAGTATTTAGGGTACTTCTATTACGCTTATTCTTTGGACACGGAAATACACTTGTTACAAGTTCCCAATATAGCACTGGACGGCATTGATACAAGGGTTCAGTTACGTTAACACTGTCCATAGATACAAATCTGGTTGGCGGTCTATCACGGAGGGAGCCGGCCGCGCTGTCACACACTGAGAGGGGAGACTAAGGTATTTTAGGGAACCACTCGGAGATGGATAGACACATGGTGGCTAACGTGCCTGTACACTGGGAAGGGGGAGAATTAATAAACAAGGGGTGGCACAATCACTTTGTAGGTGTCATTTCCAAAGGACACGGTGTGGGTAGCTTTACTAACACTGGCGTGCCTTTACACTGGGGAGGGAGAGAATTAATAATCAAGGGGACGGCACGATCGATACAATATAGTTTTCCTGTTTGGTCACCGTGGTGTTTCATTCACTGGGGGGGAGTGAGTGACATTACACAATCAGGGGTGCACTGGGCTCCGTTCGTAATATACCATAGACCAGGATCACTAGTGGGCTCGTCCAATCTTATACTCTGGTCTTTTCTGGTCTCTTAATCACGAGAACACACTGTAAGGAATCACTCGCGTTACACATACGACCGTATACATACATCTGGGTGTAAGAGGCGCACACTGGTAGAGTCCGTCTTCACTAGTCTTCACTATCACTGGTGGGCCGAGGGTTGAAGAGGGTTGAACCTCCGTCAGGAGGGTGGGCAGAGAGACACGCCTTCACAGGGCCCCACACGTAGGTGCGGGGCTAGGGGCTCGGTCCGAAGAGAGGCAAGAGGCGGGCCTGACGCCAGGCGACTGCTACCTTCACGGGACGTCGGCTGGGAGTAAGAGGGGCGCTGGGGAGGGATACAGGTGTGCTGTTCCTGTCCCGGGCCGCTCAGTGTCAGCGGCGGACCCCCGGTGGTCCTTTGGGGGCTGGGGGTGCTGATGTCGTCTGCACTGGCGTCCAGGTGGTGTGCAGCCCTTACCCCTAACTCCTATATTTCACCACCCTCCCCTGTAACAAAGTCACGACCCAGTGACTGGAGGTGGTACAGGTCGATGTTGGAAGTTTGGTGGAAGGGTGTGAGGTGATGCAGGAAGGTGGTCCAATGGTCGATGGGCATGCTGGGCTGCAGGTGGTGGGAGTAGGTGATGCGAAGAATGGAAGGGTGGCTCGCCTGCTGGAGGAGTCGTAGTAAGTGGTGTGTGCTCCAGACATCGTGGTGTCGTCAAAAGGTGGGGATCCAAGTTATCCTTGTGATGCGCATGGTGGTGGTGGTGGTGGTGATTTGGAGGCGAATGCTGGCTAAGGGCAGCCCGGCTCGGTTTATATTGCCGGGGGAACGTGGAGGCGGCGTTCCCTTGGGAGTGCGGCGGGGCGTGATTTTCCATCTGTCCTAATGGATTCTGTAGGGAGGGTTATTGGGGTGGTGTTAGGGGGTGGGGTGGGCGGTTGGCTGCTGGAGGGCGAAGGGGTGGGTGTGGGCACGGGGAGGTAATGGACTGGTGGGCCTGAGACACGTCTGGAACAGGTGGTCGTGGTGGTTAAATGGGGAGTGGGCTGTGACGGGGAATGGGGTGATGTAGCGTGGTTGGTTGCTGGGGTTGGTGGGGCGGGTGCTAGGTCAGGTGCGGAGCGCGGGGTGGTAGGTGTGGAAATCACTGAGGGTGAGGAATGACCACGCAGTGTGCGCGGCGTGGTGGGTGCAGGGGAAGTTGGTGGTGGTGCGGGAACAGAGCGTGGGTGTGGTGGAGTTGGTCTAATGTGCGGGGGTGGTGCAGGAGTGTGGGGAGGCGATGGAGTGGCACAACCCGAAGGGGAGAACATTAAACTTGTAATGTTTTCCATTGCTGGTGGAAAAGGCCGTTTTCCCTTGATCTTGGGGGTGCACGGGAATCTGCCAGTACCCTGACTGGAGATCAAGTGTGGAGAACCAGATGGAGCCATGTAGGGAATCCAGGGAGTCGTCTATGTGGGGGAGGGGAGTGGCATCCTTGACTGTTACGTCGTTCAGGCAGCGGTAGTCAATGCAGAATCGTAGGGTGAGATCCTTCTTTCAGATCAGGACGACGGGAGAAGACCAGGGGCTGGTGGAAGGCGTGATGATACCCGCGCCCAACATTTCTCTGGCTTGCCTGTCTTCTTCAGCCCGTTGGTGTGGGTTTTTCCGGCGGGAGGGTTGCCGAATGGGGGGCCAGGTGGTGTGGATTCCATGGGCCAAGTATGTTGTATGCCCTAAGTCTGCAGGCCCCGTGGGAAAAAGATCTTGATACTCGAGGAGTAGGTGGTGAAGGCTCTCGGCCTGGTGAGGGGACAGGTGATCGGGTAATGGGGGAAGGGAGGAGGGATTTGAATTTAGGGAGGGAGAGATGCAAGGCTCGGCTTCCTCCAGGTCACCGATAAGGAGTCCTCTTGGTAGAGTGAGGGGTGTAGTCGCCAGATTGGCCACTTTGACGGCGCTGAGGTGTGGCGGGAGGAAGGTCGATGACATCAGGCAGGCAGAGAGGGGTCCCGTGGGGATGTTTGGTGAGAAAAGGGAATGGGTCCCCTTGGGCTTGATGATCTGTAGCCAAGCTTCATGGTGGGGGGGGATGGTGAGGGCAGATGCAACAGTCTCTGGGAAGGTGGGGCAGGGAGGGGTTTGGGCCTGATGGGGGGAGAGGGGGGTCATCTAGGGGAGGGAGGGGGGGTTTGTGCATGTGCAAAGAGCTAGGGGCTGGCGGGGAGGCAGCCAGAAATGGAGTCGCCTCCCATGGCAGTCGATGTGGGTGTGCAGCTTCTGGAAAAGGTCCAAGCCCAGATAGCCATCACAGGCACGGCAGGAAGAGTCGAAAACAATAAAACGGTGGTAGGTGTATGCTGGTTGGTGGGTCTCAGCTTGTAGGGCCCGAGTTTTCCCACGGATAGGCAAGGGGCCTTCCCTCGCGTCTATGAGACGGGCTGAGGTGGGGAGGAGGTGGCCAAAAGCCGTCCTGTACCGGGAGTAAAAATGTGTGTAGAGACAGGACCAGGCGGCTCCACCAGAAGTCTTGCCTTGACCCCTTGTAGTTTCATTTTGTCATAGACCGGGGGTTGGTATTTTCGAGATGTGGCCCCAACCACCGTGGGGAGGTGCGAGGGCGGCCCTAAAAATCCAGTGTCATCTCAAGGGCCGCGTCGGTGTTTTTCTTCTGTGCACCGCCTTTAGCTGCTCACGTAAGTCATGTAGTGGGCAGCGGCTGCTACAGGCTGTAAACTCCCATGGGTTGATGGTGATGAGGTTTGTCTTCTTTCTGTGGCAGTTGTTTCTTGGTAGGGCGAGCTCTGGGGGGGGAAGGGGCAGGGGCACTTCATGTCGGGGCTGGTTGGGGTTGGGGCATTAGTGGGGGTGGCCTCGTAGGGAACCTACTTACGACCTCGAAATGTTGTGTGGTGGGGCGTGCTGCGAGAAGGCGGCGAATGAGCTGGACATTGCAGTCCAAATCTCCTGCCGGGTCCTGGATAGTGAAATGCTCTTTCGCTGTGCCTGGGAGGATTCTCAGGAGTGTTGAATACATGTTCGTCCCGGATATCTATTTCAGCGTCCGGGTACGCGGCAGTGACGAGTCGCAGAGCTTGAATCAATGTGTTGTCCAAATCACCGTCATATTTCAGGGCATCGAGTTGTGACATCGCAACAACTTTCCCTAAAGAAGGGATAATGGCCTCTGTTACTGTTTTTACAAATCTGGCCCATTTGAGATCTGGGACTATTTTCGGTGCTACATTAGATACCACCTTTTGCAGGTGAGGTAGAGTGACAGCAATTTTCTGTCTCATTATCAAACCCGATGTCAAGTAGTGGCTTGACTATATCTAAGTATGTAGTGATGTCGCATTGTTCTTGGTCGCATTTCGGTAGGGGTACATGTGTTCTAGCTGCCATTTTTACCAAGTTTCCCAGTCCTGTTTCCCACTGTCCAGGTCAAGAACCACTGCTAGCCACCAGTGTTATGCCACGTAATTGAGGGTCACCTACTCGTCCCTTAGACATGTAAGCGAAAGGTGAGCTTGTTTACCTGTCGCGTTTCTGAGGGGCAACTTCTTGTCCCATCAAATACGCAGATTTCACCAGGTTCTTTTTCAAGACCGGGTCAGCATTTCTAAGGAAAGGACTGAGTACAAAAACAAGGCAGTAAACTGTTACACACATGTATTACAAATATCTTCCCAGAGACAAATAAAACAACACCAAATACAATCGATTCTGGGCTGGCCGGAAACGAGTTAACACAAGGTTTTACTGAATCACAATCTGTCTCTATACCGGCTTAGGGAAAGTATGGTAGAATACACCCTCTATTTAAGGCCCTTCTATTGCATTTATACCTTGGACACAGAAATTCATTTGTTACAATTTCGCACTATGGTACAGCACTGGACAGCACTGATACACCAGTTAAATTACGTTAATACTAGGCCGATAGATACAGATCTGGTTACCGGTCTATCACCAAGGGAACCCACCGCGCTGTCAGACACACTGAGAGGGGGGACTGAGGTATTTAGTGAAACACTCATAGATGGATAGACACACGGTAACTAACGTGCCTGTACACTAGGGAGGGAGAGACTTAATGAACAAGGGGCAGCACGATCACTTTGTGAGCGTAGTTTCTAAAGAACACTGTGGTAAATTCACGAACACTGGTGTACCTGTACACTGAGTAGGGAGAGAATTAATAGTGAAGGGGACGGCACGATCATATATAATATAGTTTCCCTGCTTGGTCACCATGTAGGTTCATTCACTGAGGGGGGGGGATGAGTGACATTACACAATCGGAGGCGTACTGGGCTCCGTTCGTAATTTACCCTGGACCAAGATCACTAGTGGGCTCGTCCAGTCTTATACTCTGGGGTTTTCTTGTCACTTTATCACGAGAACGCACTATAAGAAATCACTNTATATATATATATATATTCTGGTCTAAGAGGCACACACTGTTAGAGTCCGTCTTTTCTAGCACTGTTGGGCCGAGAGTTGATCCCTCCATCAGGAGGGTGGGCAGAGAGGCTCATCCTTCAAGTGGCCCCACACGGAGGTGCGGGGCTAGGGGCTCGGTCCAAAGAGAGCCAACAGGTGGGCTTGACGCCGGCTCTGGGGCAGGCCCAGAGAGGTCCCACAAGCAGGTAATTCACACCCTGGGAACCCAGGATACTGGAACCCTGGGTGGCTGGACTGCGGCAATGGCTGGAGGGCGGCGTCGCCGTCAGGGCCGCCTCATGGAAACCTCGGGCTGGGGGAGATGTCGACAGGGCCTGACGCCGCCTGCTGCACCCACTGGAACTCTGCCTCGGCTGCTGCTGCTCACACAGGTGGAGCTGAAGGGAACCAAGGCCTTGGGTAAGGCCTCTCCAAGGTTCTGGGAAAGGGTCCTCCCCAGTCACTCCCTCTGCAGGGGAGGGGGTGCGTCCCGCCTGGCCACAAGAAACCGGGTGGGCCAGGCAAGGGACTTCCCCGTCGGGAGCTATCCTGAGAACAGAGGATGAGGAATGGACTGTGGGCAACTCTGCCTCCCCCATACGGCTAGTGGCCTGCACGGCGGTTCCTCTGCCCCATTGGAACTCAGGGCTAGCGCAAAGCACAGCTTGCTCTACCCTCTCTCTGTGAGAGGAATGAGTCTCCTGTAGAGGAGGAGCGGTCTATGGCCTGCTCTGTCTCAGGCTCAATGTGGCTAGAGGCCAACATCGTTGTCCTACAGGAGATTACAGCTCTGGTACGGCTATGGGCCTTTACCGTGGGCCTGAGAACACTAGTAGCAGAGGGACGGACACTGGCCTGGTCTGCCTCATATCCAGCACGGCTAATGGCCTGTGCTACGGCGCTACTCTGGGGAGATCGACTGCAGGTAGTGGATGACTTGTGGCCGGTCCGACCCGAACGACATGGCATGTGGACAGTGTGGCAGCTCTGCAGCGGGATTGCAAATGGGGAATGGACTGTGGCCGGTTCTACCCCTTCCCGGTATGACGATGGCCAATACTGCGGCGTTGCATGGAGTTGCTAGCGTAAACTTCACCCCTTATCTGGCGAGTGGAATTTTGGCCGGAGACTAGGTGCTGGCGACTGTTACCTTCCCAGGATGTCGGCTGGGAGTAAGAGGGGCGTCTAGGAGGGATACAGGTGCGCAGTTCCTGTTCCGAGCCGCTCAGTGTAAGCAGGGGACCCCCGTTAGTCCTTGAGGGGTTGAGGGGGTTGGTGTCGTGTGCATCATTGTTAGTGTTGTGTGCAGCCTTAACCCCTAACTCCTGTGTTTCAAATGCAATAAAAACAAAAGAAAGCTGTTATGCCACGTATTTGAGGGTCAACTACCCGTCCCGAATGGTGAGATATTTACCTTTCGCGATTCTGAGGGGCGACTTCTCGTTCCGCCAAATACGGAGACTTACAACGGGTTCTTTTTCAAGACTGGGTCAGCATTTCTAAGGAAAGGACTGGGTACAAAAACAAGGCAGTAAACTGTTACACACATGTATTACAAATATCTTCTCAGAGACAAATAGAATAGCACCAAATATAATAGATTCTGGGCTGGCTGGAGACGGGTTAACACAAGGTTTTACTAAATCACAATCTGTCTCTATACCGGCTTAGGGAAAGCATGGTAGAATACACCCAGTATTTACGGCACTTCTATTACATTTATATCTTGGACACAGAAATGCATTTGTTACAATTTCCCACTATCGAATAGCACTGGACGGCACTGATGCACGGGTTAAATTACGTTAATGCTATGTTGATAGATACAGATCTGGTTGCCGGTCTATCACCAAGGGAGTTATGTTGCGCTGTCACACACTGAGCAGGGGGGGGGGACTGAGACATTCAGGGAAACACTCGTAGATTGATAGATACTCGGTGGCTAATGTGCCTGTATACTGGGGAGGGAGAGAATTAATGAACAAGGGGCAGCATGATCACTTTGTGAGTGTAATTTCTAAAGAACACTGTGTTGGTAAATTTACGAACACTGGCGTGCCTTTACACTGAGGAGGGAGAGAATTAATAGACAAGGGAACGGCATGATCACTGTAATATAGTTCTCCTGTTTGGTCACCGTGTAGATTTATTCACTGGGCGGGGGGAGTGAGTGACATTACAGAGTCAGGGGCACACTGTGCTCCGTTCGTGATACACCATGTACCAAAATCACTAGTGGGCTCATCCAGTCTTATACTCAGGGGATTTCTGGTCACTTGATCAGACCACTCGCGTTACACATACGGCTGTATATATATCTCCTGGTCTAAAAGGCGCACAGTATTAGAGTCCGTCTTTTCTATCACTGTTGGGCCGAGTGTTGATCCCTTCATCAGGAGGGTGGGAAGAGAGGCTAGTTCTTCAGGTGGCCCCACACGGAGGTGCGGGGCTAAGGGCTCGGTCTGAAGAAAGCCAGGAGGCGGGCCTGTCGCCAGCTCTGGGGCAGGCCTGGAGAGGCCCCACCAACCAGTGAGTCATGCCCCGGAGTCTGGGGTGGCTCCTGGGGTGTCTGGAGACCCAGGGTACTGGAACCCGGGGTGGCTGGACTGTGGCAACGGCTGGAGGGCGTCGTCGTCGTCAGGGCCGCCTCACGGGATCCTCGGGCTGAGGGAGTGGCTGACAGGGCCCGGCATCGGCTGCTATGCCCATTGGAACTCTGCCTTGGCCACTGCAGCTGCTGCTGCCCACACAGGCGTGGCTGAAGGAAACCAAGGCCTTAGATAAGGCCTTGCCAAGATTCCGGGAAAGGGTCCTCCCCAGTCGCTCCTTCTGCAGGGGAGGGGGTGCATCCCGGCCAGCCACAGGAAACCGGGTGAGCCAGGCACGGGACTTCCCCGTCAGGAACTATCCTAGGAGCAGAGGGTGAGGAGTGGACTGTGGCCAACTCTGCCTCCCCCGTGCGGCTAGTGGCCTGCACAGTGGTTCCTCTGCCCCACTGGAACTCAGGGCAAATGCGAGGCACAGCTCGCTCTACCCTGTCTCCGTGAGGGGAAAGAGAATCTCCTGTAGGGGAGGAGCAGACTGTGGCCTGCTCTGTCTCATGTTCGACGTGACTGGAGGCCAACTTCGTGGTCCCACAGGAGACGACAGCTCTGGTACGGCTAAAGGCCTGTATCGTGGGGCTGAGAGCACTAGTAGCAGAGGGACGGACGCTGACCTGTCCTGCCTCATACCCAGCACGACTATTGGCCTGTGCTGCTGCGCTGCTTTGGGGGGATTGACTGCAGGTAGTGGACAACTTGAGGCCGGTCCGACCCGACCGACACGGCTTGTGGCCAGTGTCGCGGCCCTGCAGCGGGATAGCAACTGGGGAACGGACTGTGGCCGGCTCTGCCCCTTTCCTGGTATGACTGTGGCCGATACCGCGGTGTTGTGTGGAGTTACTAAAGCAAGCTCCACCCCTTATCTCGCGAGTAGAATTTCTGCTGGAGATTAGGTGCTGGCAACTGTTACCTTCCCGGGACATCGGCTGGGAGTAAGAGGGGCGTCGGGTAGGGATACAGGTGTGCCGTTCCTGCTCCGAGCCGCTCAGTGAAGGCGGCGGACCCCCGGTAGTTCTTTGGGGGGCTGGGGATGTCGGCGTCATCTGCAGTGGTGTTAGTGTCGTCTGCAGCCCTTGCCCCTAACTCACGTATTTCACCACTCCCCCCCGTGAAGAAGTCATGACCCCGGGACTGGAGGTTGTACACGTTGGTGTCGTGAGTTTGGTGGAAGGCGTGAGGTGGCACAGGAAGGTGATCCAGTGGTGGGTGGTAGTGTTGGGCTGCAGATGGTGGGCGTAGGCGACACGGAGTGTGGAAGGGCGGCGCGTCTGCTGGAGGAGTCGTGGCAGGTGATGCGTGCTCCGGACGAGCTGATGTCATCCGAGAGAGGAGATCCAGGTTATCCTTTGGACACGCATGGTGGTGGTGGTTCTGTGGAGAATGCTGGGTAAGGGTAGCCCGGGTCGGTTTATATAGTATAGTCCCCCAACTTAGATTTTCTATCATAGCCTAGTTCATAATGCCCGTTTTCTTCTATATTCAAGGGAAACATTCATTTCACCAAATATTCATTTCAAAAACCATATTTGCTACTTTATACCGCATATAGTGGGACCTGTTACTTGCATGTACACGGTCATATTGTACCTAAAACACTCAAACTGTGCATTCAAGCCTTCGACCTTGACCAGAATGGCCCTCCTCTCTCTCTTTTTTTTTTTTATACAAAAATTACACGCTACAGGAAGACATGTGCCAATGGGGTGCTTTTAAAGCTAGTATTCCGCTAGATGGCTCTCTCTCTTTGGTCAAACACATTCCCCGCGCTGTTTAAAAAGCATATTTTTCTCTTAAATATCTATACTGTTGAGTGAAACTGTGAATCATCGTAATGTCATATACCATAACATAAATAATACAAACAGAACACGTATATATAACGCAGAGTGAATTGTTTATATTTATCGTAAACGGAAATTAAAATATCATTGATGGAAACCCGCCCTTTCAGTGGTCCTATATTATTTAATTTCTGCTACATCTAATGCAAGTTTGGTTTTTAATATATAGTTTCTTCAGACTGTAAATTACGCCTAGTGGGTATTTTGACTCATTCAGTCTCTATGTGGGCAGATATTTAATGAAGAGTGTTATGCCACGTATTTGAGGGCCGACTACTTGTGCCTTGCACACATCGCACACATCGACGAGAGGTGAACTTATTACCTGTCGTGTTTCTGAGGTGCGACTTCTCATCCCGTTAAATACGCAGACTCACCGCGGGTTCTTATTCAAGACCGGATCGGCATTTCTAAGGAAAGGACTGGGCACAAAAACAAGACAGTGAATTGTTACACACGTGTATTACAAATATCTTTCCAAAGACAAATATTACAACACTAGATACAATAGATTCTGGGTGAGCCGGAGATGGGTTAGTACAAGGTTTTACTGAATTACAATCTGTCTGTATACTGGCTTAGGGAAAGTATGGTAGAATACACCAAGTATTTAGGGTACTTCTATTACGCTTATTCTTTGGACACAGAAATACACTTGTTGCAAGTTCCCAATATAGCACTGGACGGCATTGATACAAGGGTTCAGTTACGTTAACACTGTCCATAGATACAAATCTGGTTGGCGGTCTATCACGGAGGGAGCCGGCCGCGCTGTCACACACTGAGAGGGGAGACTGAGGTATTTTAGGGAACCACTCGGAGATGGATAGACACATGGTGGCTAACGTGCCTGTACACTGGGAAGGGGGAGAATTAATAAACAAGGGGTGGCACAATCACTTTGTAGGTGTCATTTCCAAAGGACACGGTGTGGGTAGCTTTACTAACACTGGCGTGCCTTTACACTGGGGAGGGAGAGAATTAATAATCAAGGGGACGGCACGATCGATACAACATAGTTTTCCTGTTTGGTCACCGTGGTGTTTCATTCACTGGGGGGGAGTGAGTGACATTACACAATCGAGGGCGCACGGGACTCTGTTCGTGATATACCATAGACCAGGATCACTAGTGGGTTCGTCCAATTTTATACTCTGGGCTTCTCTGGTCACTTAATCACGAGAACACACTGTAAGGAATCACTCGCATTACACATACGACCGTATACATATACCGGGTCTAAGAGGCACACACTGGTAAAGTCCGTCTTCTTCACTATCACTGGTGGGCCGAAGGTTGATCCCTCCGTCGGGAGGGTGGTGGACAGAGAGACACACCTTCACAGGGCCCCACACGTAGGTGCGGGGCTAGGGGCTCGGTCCAGAGCTAAGAGGCTGGTCTGACACCGGGTCTGGGATGGGCCCAGACAGCTCCCACCAGCAGGTAGGTCGCGCCCTGGTGTTCGGGGCAGCTCCCGGGGCGTCTTAGGACCCAGCAGGGTACTGGAACCCAGGGTGGCTGGACTGCAGCAATGGCTGGAGGGCGGCGGCGCCGTCTGTCGCCGTACAGCGAGCTGCGGCAACAGTTACGCCCACACAGAGAAGGATGATAATGAGGACACCGATAACGCCGACGACGTGGTTGACTCACGCCCCATACAACCACAACCAACCATATTACAACCACGTCATCCGCAACAGTCAGAGGGGGATAAAGGATATCGGAAGACGTTGCGTGACAAATATCGTTACCTGCGGCACCTTGAAAAGATAGAAGAAGCCGCAGATCAGTGAATGGTGAATAATAGACAGTGAATAGTGAATGAACTCGAGTAGCCTTGTACTTTGTATAGTGCACGACCCAGTGGCGTGATGGGTGCCCTATATCTATAGAAAGTACGCCCACTTCCGACCTAGCGACACGAGAAGTTAGCGTTGTATAATGAACAGGCCCGACTGGGAACACCGAAAGAGGTGAACGAAAAATATGTAGAGTATACGCCCCCTTCCGGCTTCGGCCTGAGGGAGAGACAGACAGCTGGGAATTAGAATATCCCGGGCAGGCAGAGGGAGAGGACGGACTTGAGAGGAGCTCAGCTAGAAACCCGCCTAAAGCGCCCTACCACGACGAAGACTGATGATGTCTTGGTACTCTACAGTAATAGTGAGTAGATACCCTTGTTAGAGAACTTAGAGGAAAGTGGAACTGAGAGGAGATAAAGGAAAAGGAGAGGAAAGTGAAATACACTGTGAAGAATATTAAGAGTATGCTGTAGACTCGTGGTAGGGTGTAACAGGACGGGCCAGATAATTGTTTGATTGTTAAGTTAACTTGATTGCTCAATGGTGAAAGGAGCAACGAGAGTATAAAGTTAAGTATTTTTATGAAGAAGTATTGAGTTGGGGCATGCGACTGTGTTGAAAAGTGATACAAATTAGGTAGAAATGTATTGAAGTGAATTGAGGTGAAGTGATAGTAGAATAAAGTGTTATAGAGACTGATGTGCTAGTAATAACAGTGTTGGAGTGAGATTGTAAAGTATTAAAGTATTGCTCTTGGTATTATGCTGGGTGTATGGGAATATTACCCATAGTATTGCTTGTGTGTAACCTTATTACTCGTGAATTTGTTTTAGTAAAGGAGAGTATTGTTTTCAGTGACGAGTGATAATATTTGTGAGTTGTGACTTGTTAATGGAACTTAGTGGTACTGTTGATTATCATTGTGAGGTGGCATGATTTAATAGCTTATTGTGGAGTAAGAGCATAGAGTAATTATATAACTTGGAGTTCATAGAGTGGAGCAAATTAAAGTGTTATTAAGACTGGATGTATAAAGTGTACAGAATTTATAGATAAAGGAAAACGAGAAACTTAGTTTGAGTAACCCTAGAATCCCTTCCTCTTAATAGGGAAAGAAACGCTCCCACGTAACGCCGGCCTTAAATGAACTTGTGATTGTTGTAGTGTAGTGTCGGGATCCCCACTTGCGCTTGTTCGGCGCTACCATACCAATCTTAAATACAGATAAGGAGTAGAGTAAGCAAGTGGGGCACGACATACTGGTGACAGTTGTGGTGGGATTCTAAGGTGAAAAAACTTATTATCCAGACTTGTTATGAATATTGGTCCCCCAAGCCCTCCCCGTTCTCCATCCCCAGTGTCTCGTGGTTTAATACAGAGTCCTGAAGCGTGGTTTAGATTGCGTAGGTGCGCATCGGAGGAAGCGTTACACCAGTATCTTGCGGATTCTCGTGTTCAACTCCAACCCCGGTGTGACTCCTCGTTTTCTGATCATTTGTTAGATTATTCTGGGGGAGTTAGAGAAGTTAACATGAGCAGAACACACTCTCCAGTAGGAGGTGCGGCCGCTGCCGCTCCTGCCGCAGCCGTGGACCCTTTGCAGAATCTTGCCGACAAACTGAGTCAGACTCTGACGGGCAACGCTGTAAATAATTATGCTAAGATAACAAATCTTCCTTATTTTTGTGGTGGAGAGGTAGTATCGCCGGATTACCCTCAGCATAAACGCATCACAAGCGCGAGGCGTTGGTTACAAACTATAGAGGATATGACAGTGGGACCCCTTTGGACTGATGAAGGTCGATTAGAATTGGCTAAAACACATAGCGTAGACGCTGCTTATTCACATCTCCTCAATACGATTAAGAGGGTCGGTCCGGATTGGACAGCTGTGAAAGCTGAATTTTTAATAATTTATCCTCCTAGTGTACGAGCCAGCACCATTTTAAGTGAACTGGGATCTGCCGTTCGCTCTCCCACGGAGACGTTTCACCAATTCTTTGTGCGTCTTGAGACTCTGAGTACTCAAGCGAACGAGGTACAGCCAGGTCACGCAGATGTAGTTGATAAGGTGGCCGCCGGAGCGCTGCTTAGGAGTGTACCGCCGGAGGTACAAGATATGTTGAGCGATGTGGAGCGTGACGATCCTTATAGGATCTTGGCAGCCATGCTAAGGTATGCAGAGACACACCCCAAGTTAAAATTGTTAGAGAGGATAGAGAAAAGTAAGCCCAATATAAATGCAGTGACGACAGAAAAGTCGAAACCTCGCACTGGCCTGAAAAATGGTGGAGCTCAAGGAGTAAGAGGAGGTGCCCCTCCACCCATGACTTGCTATTCATGCAGAAAGACAGGGCACATTGCTAAGAATTGCCCCATGGCTGAGTGTTATTATTGCGGTGGTAGAGGTCATATTGCTCGAGACTGCAATTGGAAGTTTCCTACCCCTAGTCAGACAGGCGCTACTGGTAGTCAGCCAGGAAGATGTTATCACTGCAATAAACCTGGTCACCAGGCAAGACAGTGTTGGTTAGCTAGAGGGAAAGCGCAAGAGTTGGGGGGAGGAGATAATAGAGGAAGAGGGAGAAGTGATCCCTGGGGACAGGCGTCAGGTGAAAGACAGTCAGGTACAGCACCTTGGACTCAACAAACAAAAAAAACGCCGACCCAATTCCGATCGCCTCACTCGTGGGCCACGAAGGGTTGGTCGCAATGGTAGTGAATGTGAAAGGCCTGGATGAAAGTGTCGTAGCCTTGATTGACACAGGGGCTGCTAGGTCGTTAATTACGAGAGAAACATATCAACAGTTGAAAAGGAGCATTGAGCAAGATGACTGGGCCTCAGAGGAAACGGTTAAGTTATTTAACGTAAGTGGAGATGAGATATTGACTGATGGAACTATAAAGATTGAACTGCGGATTGGAAATAAGTGGTATGCTCATACTTTTATCATAGTAGGAAGCTTAAGCTTGCCAGCACCCATGTTGCTTGGGATGGATTTTATGCTCCGTACTAGGATGGAGTTACTGACGAATCCCCTAGCCTTGTATATAGAGGGCGAATCTGTGAATATCGTTCCTCTAGAGTATAAGGGAGTGGCACCAGTGAACAGTGAGTCAGAAGCAGACGTAGAGGTAGTCAAAGCTGTGATACCGACGAGTACGGAGTTAGGTCCTTGGACTTATGGTACCGTCATTTTAGAGGTAAGAATGCAGTCGGGCGAAGCGGCTATCTTTGAACCTCAGGAAGGGAATATGTTGGCATCTACACTGTGTCCAGGATTAGTGCTATTGCAGGAGAAAACTGGGATCCCAGAACGAGAAGAGTCAGTGAGAGTAGAGAAGGCACGAGAGAAATCGCGATTTCATTTTAAGGTGAGGTTCGTCAATCCTAGTCCGGATAGGATCGAACTCAAGGAAGGTATATGTCTGGGTCATATAAAGCCTTGTGGTAGAGTCTTGTGGGATGCAAGTGAGAATAAACCGAAAGGCCAAGGAGAAATTGTATCAGGAGTTATGATGCGAGAGACTAGAGCAACTGAGAGAGCACGAACGAAGAGACTGTTTGCTTTAGTTGATAGTATGTTTTCCCCACATTTGATGAGTAAGGAGAATGAAGCTTTGAGAGCGTTGATACTGAAATATCCGACAGTGTTCGCATTGGAGGATGAACCCTTGAATGTAACCCCTTACTACTATCATGAAATAATAACGATGAGCCCGGAAGTAGCCTATAGAAAACCTTATCCTATACCAGTAAAGTATGATGAGGAGGTTAAGGAAAGCTTGAAAACCATGTTGGAGCAAGGAGTTATACGCCCCTCCCGAAGTCCTTACAACGCACCCCTGGTGCCTATAGCTAAGAAAGAGGGCGGATTGAGATTATGTTTGGATTTTAGAAAGCTGAATGCTAATATCAGAGAGGATCGATTCCCTTTACCTAACATACAGAACATCTTAGCACAGCTGGGAAAGAGTCGTTACTTTAGCTGTTTGGACCTCCGTCAGGGGTACCATCAGATACCATTAACAGAGGATTGTAAGGAAAAGACAGCCTTTTCCTCTCCTGAAGGTCACTGGGAGTACAATGTGCTTCCCTTTGGATTAAAGGAAGCTCCAGCTGCGTTTCAGAGAGTAATTAACCATGTGTTGATTGGGCTTACGGGCTCCATCACACATGTGTACCTGGATGACATAATCATTCAGGGCGAGACTTGGGAGGAACATTTAAAGAATCTAGATACAGTGTTGGGAAGATTAAGTGATGTGAATCTTTCTCTAAGGTTGTCCAAGTGTCACTTTTTAAAATCAGAAGTGGACTACTTGGGACATGTTGTTAGTGCCACAGGCATAAAACCACAACCCCAAAAGGTGAATGCTATTCGTGATATAGCCACTCCCAAAACTGTCTGTGAATTGCAGTCCTTCCTCGGAATGACTAATTATTACCGACGGTATATCCAGAGTTACGCTGAGAAGGCGGGGCCACTCATTAAATTGACAGGTGGAAGAAAGAACAAAAAGAGAGATAACACCCCGATACAATGGAGTGTTGAAGCGGAGACTGCATTCCAAACACTGAAACACGAGTTGCTTGAAGGAGTGACTTTACAGTTTCCAGACTTCACAAAGAAATTTGTGCTGACTACAGACGCTTCTTCTTCGGCTATAGGAGGAGTATTACAGCAGGAAGATGACGTAGGTCACTTACGGCCTATCACTTATTTCAGCCGACGGTTAAACTCTGCTGAAGTGAAGTATAGCACTGTAGAGAGAGAGGCTTTGGCTATAGTATATGGACTCCAAGTAAATAGGAGCATAGTATTGGGTTACGAGATAGAGCTTCGTGTGGATCATAGACCCCTGGTCTGGCTGTTGGAAACAACTAGCCATAGTGGACGGATTGCTAGGTGGCAACTTTTGGTTGCCGAGTATGATATTAACATAACCTATATAGCAGGCAAAGATAATGTTGTAGCAAATGCCTTATCTAGACTTCGAGGTCAAGTGTTATCAGCAGACAGAGTTCTTGCAGTTACGGGTACAAAACCAAAGGTAAGGGAGAGAACCAAAGATGATGATGATAGCGAGTATGAAAGAGAAGATTATCAGATATCCAGAATCAATGAAGATAAAGAGGGAGACATAATAAGATGGAGAGAGTTGGTAGTGAGACCCAGACAGGATGCGCATCCATTGTATAAGAGAATGAAGGAACGATATCTTCAGGGTTTACGAGATGAAGCAGTGGAAATGACTAGAGAAGAAATTAAAGATGTACATAGAACACTAGGAGTTAGTACTAGTGAGTTCATAGTTGAAGATGGATTACTCTATCATTTTGGTACAAATGAATATGATGAGAGTCTAAAGCAAGTAGTAACTCCTGACGAATGCAAACAGAGTGCTCTAGAGATAGCTCATAAATTACCTCCTGTAGGTCATGGAGGAATCAAAGTAACTCTAGAAAGACTAAAACGATTTTGTTGGTGGCCACGGATGAGCAGAGATGTTGAGAGTTATTGCAAGGCGTGCCTTACTTGCAACTGCTTCAAGCCGTCGGGGGACGCCCCGGCGCCGTTGCAGCGATACCCTAGGGTAGGAGTACCCTTTGAGAGAATTCATATGGACTTGGTTGGCCCCATAAATCCAAGTGAAGAGGGATATAAATATATTTTGACAGTAATAGATGTGATGACGCGATACTTGATAGCCGTCCCGCTTCGCACGAAAACTGCTGATGAGGTTGCCAGAGCGTTCGTGAAAAATGTAGTGTGTGTTCATGGAGCACCTCGCTGGATGGCCACAGACCAAGGAACAGAGTTCGTCAATGCCACTCTTAAAGGAATAGCTGAGTTGCTTCAGACAAAAAGTACAACAACAACAGCATATCACCCGTCTGCCAATGGGGTGATTGAAAGAGCCAATGCCACAGTAGTAAAGTACTTAAGGAGTTTAGTAGAGGATAATCCGCAGATATGGGATTCAATGTTGTGCTTTGCCACATGGGCATATAACACAGCATATCACAGAGTGTTGAAGGAATCCCCATTCTACCTCATGTTCCTCAGGGACCCTGGTGTTCCGTATGATGTCATAAAGCAGGAGCCAATCTACTATGATCTGGATAATTATAAGAATGAAATGACCATTAAGGCTAATCGTACCTTTAGGAGATGTTTGAGGTACATTGAGGAAAGTCAAGAGGCCATGGAGAGACAACAGTCATCGAGAGCGAAATTGAAAGAGGTTCGTACAGGAGATAGGGTTTATGTACGAAAGATTCCCAAGCCAGGAGAGCCTGAGAAACTTCAACCCCTATATGATGGACCTTTTAGAGTAAAAGGGAAAATTAGTGATGTGATAGTGAAGCTAGTAGACATAACCACAGGGAGAGTCATGAAAGTTCACACAGACAGGGTCAAATTAGCCCATGAAGATAGTGTAGACGAGACCATGAATGGTAATGTACGAAGAGCATATCCCATTCATGAGGGTGCTCTGCCTCCAGAAGAAGTGCAGGGTTATGAATTGAGACATATTTTAGACGTGAAAAGGGCGGGAGAAGAAAATGCCTCACAATGGCAGCAGGAAACAGAGGAAAGTATTCCAAGTGTGCAGAGCTTGCTGGAGCAAGAAGAAGGTGCAGTAGCTGATTTGGTTGAAGAAAGAAGTAGAACCTATAGTTTAAGGTCTAAAGGACGAGCAACAGACTTACCTAATATTGGATAAGCCTATAGAGTATAAAAAATAAAATTGACCTTTTTTACAGGTCCTACTGACAGTGATCATCAGTGGACTTGGAAGTCAAGCATGGGAAGATCTACCAGTGAGAGCGGGACTTGCATTCACCGCACAACGTCAGGCCCACTTTACAGGAAACTCTTTTATTATACCTTATGTTATTAATCTAGATGAATTTTATCAGCCCCTGATACATGCTCGTGAACTAGCTGCCGATGTTGTATGGTCAATAAACCACATGGATGATTCATCAGTTGTTGTTAACGTTTTACGGAAGGCATTAACGTCTTTTGATTTGGAGTTTGCTAAATTGTTCCACTCTCTTAATGATTATTTATCCTCATTATTAAATGATGCCACCACCCCGTCGGGATCTCGCAGCAAGCGAGGAGCCTTTAATGTATTGGGAACCATTTCTAATGCTTTGTTTGGTACAGCAACACAAGAGCAGATAGATCTTATTCACCACCAGCTAGGAAATATAGAATCTTTCACAGAGGAGGAGAGACTAGAACTTAATTTACATACTAAAATATTAAACGCCACTGTAAGAGACATGCGTGCCATGAAACGAGCTATACAGCGATTAGAGAAGGCTGCTAATGTCTCCAACTATTTAGTCAGACAAGTTAGCTTATTGACACTAAAGAATGAGGAGGAAATAAGGATAACAGAGGCTATGAATGAATTGTCACTTGCTTTAATAGACATACAGAATGATCATTTTAGTTTAAAGTTAGGTCTAGAAAAAATGTTGGCAGGAAAATTTTCATCATTTCTAGTTCCTAATGCGGTGCTTTTGTCACTTTTGAGAGAAGCTTCCTTGTTAAAACCTGGCCTGTTATACCCTGCATGTTTAGAATTTTTAGCTGTTTATCAGGATGCTATAACTGTGGTTCCACGAAGATCTTCTAGTTCTCAAACATTGAATTTCTACTTACTAGTACCCTTAAGGGGTGATCCTGATGACATTTTCGATGTGTATCAGATAACGTCTCTACCTTTCAGAGTCCCAGACACACCATACTTTGTTCGTCATGATAGAGTTGCTCAATACTTGGCGATCAGCCAAACTAGAAGACATTATGTAACACTAGAGTCATTTGATTTGTGTAGAGAGCATGGTCAATTATTAATATGTCCGCCTGTAAGACCAATATATGATACCTCTGTTCTAACGTGTGAAACTGCATTGTTTTTGGCTAAGCCTGAGGCTAGTGAGTTGTGCTCCAAAGTTGTGTTAAAGAGTTTTAACCCAGTTTTTATTAGATATAAAACTGGTTGGGCTTTTTCTACGCCCTACCCCATTCACTTCACTCTCATATGCCCTAATAAAGTAAAGTCTCAGTCAGAGCATGTAGCTCAAAATACAGGCTTACTTGCCCTAGGTGAAGGATGTAGTGCTCATAGCAGTGCCTTGATTTTGCCTGCTTATGCAACAGTTATCAGAGAACAAGAGTTAAAAATCACCCCCATAGCAATTCCCATTAATGTATCTCTGACGCCCCTTGAAAAATCTGCTTTATTGAATTTGTCATTCCAAAGTACAGAAAAGGATGTCGAGCTGGGTGACTCCCTTCCACTGCAGACCCTTATCCATCGTATGAAGGTCATTCAACCCCTGCGTCACCACCCGAAAGCTGTTACCCCATGGACGACTCACGCACTTGTAGCTAGCGTGGTTATCCTGGTCATCGTGGTGATAGCTTTTTTTTGCTATCGCTTACACCGAGCTACCTTCCCACTACCCATTCTTCAACGTACGGAATCGTGGGCCTTCGAGGAGTTTCGTCAACAGGAGATGTCACGAGGACGTGACATTCTTGGCATCGGAGAATGTCGCCGTACAGTGAGCTGCGGCAACAGTTACGCCCACACAGAGAAGGATGATAATGAGGACACCGATAACGCCGACGACGTGGTTGACTCACGCCCCATACAACCACAACCAACCATATTACAACCACGTCATCCACAACAGTCAGAGGGGGATAAAGGATATCGGAAGACGTTGCGTGACAA
>JAGKTI010003538.1:0-56859 GCA_018397915.1 Birgus latro
TAAGCCCTTGTGCCCCATACCATCTCTCCATTTCTTAAATCTTTCCTCCGCTTCCTTTTCATTCTCTGCAATCAACACCAAATCATCAGCATACATCTCCCACGGGAGTCCATCTCTGAAGTCACGTGAGAGGGCTTCAAGTACCACGATAAACAAGGGACTCAAAACTGACCCCTAATATACACCAACATTCACGGAAAACTCATCACTCAAAACTCCATTCAATCTTACCGGGGTGCGAGCACCCACGTACATAGCCATAACCACCCTAACCAGCCACTCTTCCAACCCAAGCTTTCTCATTGCCCACTTCACCACCTCTCTAGGGACTCTATCAAAGGCCTTTTCCAAATCAACAAAAACAAAATACAATTCCCTTTTCTTTCCAATATACTTTTCCTGCAGCTGTCGAACAATGAATATGGCATCAGTGGTCCCCCTGCCTGGCATAAACCCAAACTGCATCTCATCAATATTCACTCTTTCTCTAATCATACCTTCTAGAACTCTCTCCATTACTTTCATTATCTGATCTAAGAGCTTTATACCTCAGTAATTTCCCCTTTCCAGGGCATCACCCTTTCCTTTGTACACATTTACAATTACGCTCCTCAGCTAATCATCTGGGACAACACACTCATATATAATCCTATTTATCAGGTCAGTGACTAAACTCACCCCAATATCTCCTGAGGCCTTCAACACTTCGGCAGTCAACCCAGACACACCTGCTGCCTCCCCCACCCGCATCCTGCATATTGCCTCACTCACAGTAGCAGCGTCAATCAAAGGCCAAGGGTCAAACACTGGATCTGCTGGCTCCAAACCTTCCCTATCCCAGTCAAATTCCTCATTCAACAACCGGCTATGTTGCTCTCTCCATACATCTTTAATATCCCCACTGTTCACCACTACCCTTCCTTCATCATTCTTCACACACTGCTCACCTACAATATCCCGATTATCCCTCATCACCTGATCTGCCACCCTAAATATCGTACTTTCCCTTTCCCCATGATTTAGATTATCAGTAAAGTCTCTGTGACTCAGATTTCGCCCTGTATACCTCTCTTCTAGCCCTATGCTTGGCAGCCAAGTACTCCTCCCTGTTACCACCCTTCATCCATTCCCAGAAAAGCCTTCTTTTCTCCTTAACTGCGGCTTCTACACCCTCATCTCACAACCAAGTTACTTTATGTCTTGGTGGGCCTCTTGTCCAACTGCATATTGCATCGGTAACTCTCAAGAGGTTGTACTTAAGGGCTCTATACTGTTCATTAACGCCTCTGTCTACGACTCCCTGTTCAGCGACCACTCTCCTCATCTCACTATAAAAGGCATCCCTTCCTGATTGGTTTTTCAGCTTCCATATTTTCCTCCTAGGTACGTATGTCCTCCTTCTCATCACTCGTTCTTTAAGCACCACGTCAGAAATCAATAGTTTGTGCTGCTGCACACACTCCTCACTTCGAATAACTTTAACATCCCTCACTAACCTCCTATCAACTCTCTTAACCAGAAAATAATATATATATACTGTATATATATATAAATATATATACAGTAGGCGCGGAAAGTATTGACGTTTTTTCCCGATGTCATTCTTTTTCGAGTTAAGTGAAGTAGGGTCAATACTACCCTCCCCTGTGATGCAAAATGAGTTGACGCTTTTTCAACGGGAGCTGGCAACCTTGCTTGATAAGTTTGGCACCACAGAAGCAGGCTCAGTAATGTTTGGGCAGCCACAGGAGGAGGATTGTCTCTGTGTGTGATGCACCACGAGGGCATGTTTTGACTCAAATAACAGTTATTTGGTTACCTACCACATTCTCATCATGCCTAAAGTAACCACAAGCAAGGACTAACGTGTGGAAGTGATTACTTTATAGAAAGCTGGCCACAAACTCCCATTTATTGCAAATCAGATGGTGTTAGACTGAGGACAGTGCAGAGACTGGTGAAGCGGTTCAAGGACAGTGGGGAGGCCATTCCTCCCACTCCACTTCCCAAGCCTGGGAGACCTCGTAAGACAACCTTCAGGACCCGTCAGCTGATCTCAAGGCAAGTTAGCAAGGATCCAAGGCTAACAGCACGGGATTTAAAAGAAAAGAACCCACAGTAGCTGGCAGATGTGTCTGTCAGAAGTGTGCAGCAGCTGTTGCATGACGATCTGGGCTACAGGAGTTTTTGTGCTCATAAAAAACCACTGCTAACTGCACTTCAGAAGAAAAAGAGAGTAAATTTTTGTAAGAAATATCTTGCCTGGAGTGAGGAGCAATGGAAAACTGTGCTTTGGAGTGATGAGTCAACATTTACTGTCACTGGTACCCCTTCATCACGAGTGTACCGCAAACCAGGCAGTGACCCCCTGGATACTAAGTACACTTCCAAGTTTGTTAAATACCTAGCCTCACTTATGGCTTGGGGCTGCTTTACATATTATGGTGTTGGTAGGTTGGTAATTCTACCTGCAAATGAAAAAGTGAACCAGAACAATTATTTGGAGCTCTTATGTGATGTTTTAAGTGACTCTTTTGATTAAACCAAGGCAAGAGTATTTATGCAAGATTCTGCCCCTCCACATATTGCAAAGTCAGTGAAACAGTGGCTAACAGACTGTGAGGTTCCCTTTATTCGAAATTGGCCTGGAAACAGCCCAGATATCAATCCCCATTGAGAATTTATGGGCGCACATGAAGCGACAGCTGCGTAGTATGGACACATCATCTTTGCCTAAACTTGAGGCTGCAGCTATGGAGCAGTTTTAGTCCGTCTGTTCTGCAAAACTACGCCATCAGTCTCCCCAGACGCCTTAAGAAGATAATAAAGGTGAAGGGGAATGCCAGTAAATACTAAATTCAATGGTGAGTGTTAATTTATTTGTTTCTCCTTGCTAACCACAAGAATGTTTTCTTTTTTTAAGATGGCGTCAACACTTTCCGTGCCTACTGTATATATAGATAGTATATATATACATACATTATTCCATATGCCCATGATAAAGACTGAAGAGTTTAGCCTTTCTGTAATACTGCTGACTGCACTCTATAATGTGGAATGCAGGATGACCATACTTAATAATAGGCACTTCATAAACAACCATCAAAAATTAGGGGTTTGCATTCCACAACAGGAATTTGACTTAAGCATAAGGCCCAATGTTACTATTATTGACCTTAAGCACATCTCTATGATTCAGGTCAGTATTCCAAGTGACTTCGGAGATTTCTTAACACCTCTTCCTTAGCAATCTATTCTGCATGTTATATCTCATTATCTTCTTGTATGATGCTCACACAAACTATGAAAAAAAAAAAGAAAAAAGAAAAAAGTGTAATATGAAAATTAAAGAGGAAAGAAGAGATGCTATAGAAGCCTACTATGCCACCAAGAATACATACCTCAATGTAATCCCAGAACAGTGGTTATGATCACGGAGCTACTGTATACAGTCTAGCTTCCACAGTTTACTGTCAGTCATGTCAAGTAGGTAAAAAAGCAGTCAAATAACCAGGCAACTAATAATAACATCGTATTTCTAACAGCCATATTCTAGGTGGTGCACGAGGCTTTGTAACACCTTTCTCTGTGATTTATTTTGCATATTACATCTTTTTATCACCTTGTTACTTTGGCAAACTATGTTCATACAGGAAGTATTTGAAAAGCATAAAAAGAGAGCACAAAGGTGTAATAGGCAGAACTCAATGGCAGGAAAAAGGTGGAACAATGTTTCCAATGCTACCTAGAACATGGCCCTGAGTCACATAATATCACAGGCAAAATGAGATGAAATATTTCCTCTAACTCAAGGACTGGCCACTCAGTGAAACACATATGTAGGCAGTGATCTGAACAAAATTATAATTCAAGTAGTCCTTCATTTAAACATTTAACAATTAAGGACATCAAACTAATGAATAACATTTACTACCTTTCCACATTTCTCAGTACTGACTAAAAACAAAATTTACAAGATCAAGTAAACAAATAATAAATAAATAAATAAATAAAATAATTAACTACATAATGACAGTGCAACACATACTGTAAGCAAGAAATGTTAATGCAGCACAGGACAGGATGACTGAGGTAAACATTAGTAAACAACAAACAATAAATGAATGACATAAGCAGTAAAGACAAACAATAACAAATGAATGACATGAGCAGCATTAAGCAGCCAAGAGCATGGGACCTACCTGTGAATTCATCATCCCATTCTAGCGCTGGATTTAGATTATATTCGTCTGGGGACAGAGGAGAGGGGGGAAAGAAAAAAAAGACCATGTCAGTCTCTAACTCCAGGGTGTGAGCTGTCAACATAACATCCTCACAGCCACATCAGTTCAACACAATTCTTCTTCACAATGTTAAACAGACTGATAAAGAACATGTTAATTCATTACTTTACAATATGGAAAATTTAGCAAGACAACAGCATCTTAAAAAGTATGTTAATTTTTAGTCTACAAATCCTTCATAATGCGATATCAACATACATGGCAATTAAGTATCTGACAGACCGCGGCCAAATCTGCATATGAGAGTAACGTGCAAGGTGAGAGTACCGTAAGATCTGTGAAAAAGCTTATGGAAACAGGTGAACACTTGCCATAATGTTATATCTCCTTGCATGCCTCATCATCATCATCATCATCATCATGCACTTTGGTAGTGAGACAGCATAATAGTCATGATGGAAGTACTGAAGCAACATGAGGATACAGAACCTTGTGGATTAGTGTGTATCATTTGCAGATATTTAACAAGCAAGTTCCAATTCCTCTTAATATACGGGTAAATTAATATCTACAGCTCACTAAACTGAGGTGTTATTTAGCAACAAGCAATGTAAAACCAATGTCTGTTGTAACATCCATATCATAATGCAGAAGATTATGTATAACTGAATATAATTAAATGAAGAATAAACAAAACTACAGGTGTGACAAAGTAGTTTCTTTAAACCTTCACTTTAGAATAGCATTTGTGTTCATTCCTTGACAGCCAAAGCTACATCATGTCCATGGCAGTAATGCCTTTCTACCTCAACATAGGTTACCAAGCAACTAAGCAATACACTGAAGAATTATTAACAGTAGTAGTTGACAAACCATAACTCTTACTTACGCATATTGTGGTATTTAGATCGAATTTGAGCTAAGATTCCATCTCCTAGAAACGGGGGGAAAGAAAAAAGAAAAATTTAGACTGAAACCCTAAATAAAAAATCCTGACTACTAACTCCAACTCTTCCTACGATACAACATGCCACTAACCCTGCATATTATGAGGCTTGGCCCTGAGGCGAGTGTACCCAGGAAAGAAGCAAAGGTTCTGTATCCACTATGATGATTTCCAGACAGGCTCTCTTGCTAGCTGAAAATCTTATGGGTTTTCTATGTTTTTGACACACGTGGGAACAGGCCCAAATTATGAAAAATTATGAGCATCTAATGTGATGCAGCTCATGTGAGTCAGCTTGTAAGCTGAAAATCTTTCTTTTTATTGCATTTTCTGACATATATGGGAACAGGCCAAAATTATGAAAAATCATGAGCATCTCACACAGTTAGAGGAAGCTACCTCATTTCTGTGAGCACTTCATGGTCATTCAGCATCTTACACAGTTAGAGGAAACTACCTCATTTCTGTGAGCACTTCATGGCCATTTAGCATACTGGTGTGCTGCTGTCATAACAGTCCAGAATTTGGGTCCTGAAAAGGAACGCAAAGGGCTTTTCTCTTCAACTACTGTATTCTGTGATTCTAGAATACTGCATGTGCATTTGCCATGGGTTCCTATCTTTCTCACTCTAGTGTTTTCCATGCAAACTGCAATTTTTTTTAGTAATTCTTCATGTGGCTTTGATTTCATTAGGGTTACTCAGACACTGTCTACATCATGTAAGAACATGCAAAGGATCAAGGGAACATGTTAGCTCTCTGATATGGCAATGAGGCAACACTCAGTATAGTGGGAATAAGGAGGGAGGGCAAGAGACAAGCAAGAGGCAAACATACCAGCAAAATCACTTGAGATCCAATCTTGGGGAAAAAAAAAAAAACTATATCAAAAAGGTAAATGATGGCACACAAATTCACCTTTGGCAGGAAATGCTCTCATAGTTTGTTGTTGCTTTTACTGTAAGCATCAACACTGTACATGTGATGTGAATTAAAGGAAAGACATTCAAGCAAAATGATACAAAATAATATGATTCAAATAAAACAACCAAAATATTGAAGGGTATGCAGGCAATCCAATGCTACATAATGAGTTTACACTGACATGGCTATGGAGATGTAGGGTTGGCCTAGGATACACAGTCGGTCTTAGGTTTGTATTCTAAGTGGCTTTGGAGATTTATTGGCACCTCCTCCTACGCAATTTATAGAGCATACTACACCCCATTACTGTCTTGTACGTTATTTGTATTTTTGTAATATCAACACAGACTGCACAAATAACACAAAGAGGATATTAACATGTCATATGCAGAAAAGCCTATGATGGAAGAATGCTAGGAAATCTCTCAAACTGATGAGAACACAGGCCCTAAGGTCATATTCTAAGTGGTCTTGGAGATTTCTTAACACATCTATCTCAGTGACTACCTCTGCACATCACACCTATACTGTATATCCTCTTGTGTGTAACTAATATAAACATTCTTTTAAGCTATATGAATTACACAAAAGAGAATGTTAAGCTGTAATATGCAAACCAGTAAGAATGATGAATGCTGAATCTCATTTGCCACCTAGAATATGACCTTAACCCCTTCAGTACAGCAACTTCTTTTTCATTCAAACCCAATGACCTCCAAGAAGGCCCCCCCCCCTTTTTCTTGCAATCTGATAATTTTTCTCAGCTAAGTATATGCTTTTTGAACTAAAGATGTTTGACATAGCCTTAGTAACCCCCTCATGTGACAGACCTTTTTAAGCTAAAGAAAACTGCCTGGCAGTATCAAAAATAAACTGACAAGGACACCAGTGAGATTCAAGTAGTGTAGTTAATAAGGGGTGGGAGTCTCAAAACATATTTATAACTGATTTCTTGTTTTTAAACAACACAAAATTTTGCAGTCCTCTACCTAATCTTTCTGCATAAAACAGTTACAACCTGCAGTAATTTTTATCTTGCAACTAAAAGATTTATTTTTGAAGTCAGAGCAGGAATCAGAGGAAGATTTAACAGCCTCCTTGTCCTTCCTGCAATTGAAAACCTGAGTACTGACACAGAAATAACTAAGTTCATTTGTATATCCCAGTTCAGAAGGCTATCAGTGGACCATTTTACACAGTGTGGGAAAGATCTCTAGTCATGAAGGTGTTAGGATATACCTAATCCCCATTTCAAAAATCTCTCCCTAGCCAAAAAAAAATCATGTAAAAATAACATGAATAAAATATAGTGTCACTGGATTGAAGGGATTAACAGAACCTCACTCTAATTCTTTTTTCTTTTTGTAACAAAACTGGTCAAGGGTAGGAAACATGTTGATCTGGCCTCACCTTTCATCTTCATAAGTAATTATAATAGTTGCTCTTTTGCTAAAACAGAAAGCACAAAAAAGGCAATTTGGTCATCTTGGACTTGGCCTTTGATGATAATTTCCTCTCCCAACTGTAATTTTGAATGCTGGAAGGAGAAGCTGGGAAGCAGATACACTCTACAGAAGACCAATTCCTTTCCAATGTACTTTCCAGTGTGGCAACACTATCTTCCCGATTTCAAACTAATCAAATGGCTCCATGCTGCTTCTTAAGGAATCCCTATAACGAGGTTCAACATGACATAGCTGACATTTTCTGGACTGGGAGCTAAACCAAGTGGCAACACCAGGTAATTACTTCCATGCAGTTGTTGGAAATTCATTAGGAGAAAAGCTCTCTGAAATTCATAATCGATTTTGTCGTGTTAATTACTTGTGGCAAAACGGTGAGTCTACCTCAACAAATTTGTAAGTTACACATTTATCTTTCAAGACTACTAATTTGTTATACAGGGTACATCTGTTTCGAGATCACTAATTTGTGCTGATAATACATGTTTCAAGACCACTAATTTGTATCTATTATACATTTATGCTTAAGGATCACTGATTACCCATGTTAGTAAATATATGTCCTTTCACCTGATAGCAGTCCTCATTAGTTTAACATTTCTGTCATGTAAAATCAAACATACCCAATGGCATAACAATGAACTGGCTCATTCTTTCTCTCTCTCTTGCCTTGGAATGACCTGGAACTGAACTGCTGTACTCTGTGGCAACAAACTTGGTAACTCACCACAGAATTATCACTCTTAGACAGAAAAATCTGGCACAAGTAAATAAGAGTGTAGGTCCAAGCTAAGACTAACAGTGTTACAACTCTTTGTTACACAGTCGAGAAATATTTTTTCCAACAGTTTCCACAAACATCTGAGAAATAAATACCTGGTTTTTGCCCTAGGCTTAGCTTGCAGTTCATATAAAACATCAGCTGTACAATGGGCTTCCTTGAAAGGAAGCCTCACATCATTTGGTTTGATTTGATTTCATTAAACACTTGGGAATATACTACACTTGTTTACTGTACAAGTGTTCACTGAGAGAAGACTGTGCTTCTAAGACAGTTTGTGTATCATTCTGAACTGGCCTTTAATTGGTCCTTAGTATGACAGGCACCATTATGGCTTCACTGCCAACTTTATATAATCCTCAGACCCTACCTACTAATATGGGTGGAAAGAGTTTGACCCCCTGAATCCAGTGATGTCTTAATTTATTCTTCCTATCTCCAGACTAATTTATTCCACTTGGTGAGACTTTTTCAATTTGAGGGGTTTGGTACAGATTTCATTAATCCCTTCATTACTATAGGTTTGTCCTAAGCTATATAAAATCATCTGCCAGTAGCAGGAATAAAATCTAAAACTGTACAGGGTGGGCCATAACCAGTGCTCCACTAGAAAGCTCTTGGGCCAGTATCTTTTGTGTTGTGGGGACGGCTCAGTCAGCTAGTGTTACCGTGGTTGTGACATAATGACTAGGAAAAGAATACATTATATATGGGCCACCCTTCTTATCATTACACTTAAGGCTGGCTAATGCCTTCAATCCAACGACATCTTTTTAAGTTCACTTTTGCTACCTCCAAACAATTTTGCTCAATTTAAGAGAGCCCTCTTAGCAGAGAAGGTGGCAATGGAGGTTACATCTAGTCTTACAGTATGAGAAGACTACTCTAAGGTCACGTTTAGGTAAACCCCTTAATACAGGTGGAGTTTATGAAGGCTATATTTAGGCTTTCCAACATGAAAAGTCAAAGGTCAGTATAATCTGACAGTAACAAGAATTAAATAAGAAAAATTAGTCATCTAACTGAAGAGTTAATGACTGGTCCACTATCTATTAATCAAGACATTCAGCACTGGAGGTAAAAGTCAGCTGTCATTTGTTTGTAAGTCACTGTAACATTATTCATGAACCCTATGAACTTGGGTGATACAGTTTTCACTTCAGTCCTTCTCCTTCCAAACTATTCTATTCAACTTAGAAGACACCTTGAACCAGAGGGGTTAGATAAAGCTTAAAGAATTCTCTTCAATACAACAGACCTCCCCTGAGTTAAATGAAGTCTCTGATGGTATCAAGGATAATCTAGAAAGTATATCACTCGAATATAAGTGCTACAACTCATCTTCGTTATTTTCAGTGTCTACATACAGCACCTAACGCTGAAATTTCTCGTACTATGATTACTGTTTTTACTAATTTACAAGTGACATGAAAAGAAGGATGGCCATACTGTGAGTATGACATCATACAGTCCACACTGTACTAGTGAGACAGAGGATGATGTTCATAAACCCTTGAGGCAATGTCTTTTTGAGTTTATTCTGCATAAACCTTTGAGGCAATGTCCTTTTGCATTTAATCTTGCTGCTAGCAATTTTATTTCATTAAGGAAAGGCCTCTTGTATTGAAAGGCTTTCTTGATGCTATTGCTAAACTCCTCCAGTTCCAAAAATACTGTATATCCTACGCAGAATAAAATAATCAGGTTATGGTAAGAGTTAAAGGAAAAATGCATCCCTGGGATCACTGGGTTCACAGCTTGAGACTCAAGATTCACCATGAATTGAAATTTAAAGTTTAAGCTCATGGGTAGTCAAATGAGGTCACAGGGTCCCGCATGTACATAATCTGCTTGGAACGAAGGGCCATATTATAAGTAGCTTAGAAAATTTCCCAACACTTCTTCCTTAGTTATTTTATTCAGCATATCACACCTCAGTACAGTTTCCTCTTGTGTTTCTGATGCAAACTGTTGATTATAAAATGATACAGTAGAAATAACATAAACATGGAATGCTTAGGTGTAATAATGCAAAAATAAGTTGCTAAGGAAGACATGCTACAAGCCTCCTATGCTACCTAGAATATGACCTTCAAGCAGGGAAAAAAAAAAAAAAAAAAAAAGAGGTAAGTGAAAGCAAGCACATAAAACATCAACAAATACAAATTACCATTACTTTCACTACATAAGACTTTCATCTAAATATAAATGACACTTACTCAGGAAGGGACGTTTCATGACCAAGCAGAAGCACAGGAGCGAGAGTAACCCCTTCAAACCCACGATGTGTTTTCATTCTAGTCTTGCAAACTCCAGACAATAATATTCAGCTTTAGAGAAACCCCAAGAATTGGAGAGGTTAGATATAGCTTTCACTCACTTTGTCACTACACAAGATATCTTTATGGGTGAACAACACTGTCTGGAGATAGCATGAGTAGGTTAACAAAACACATAACCAGATTCCAGGGGTAAACACTCAACTCTGGTACTATACCCGGAACAAACTCAGCATTCCACAAGCTACATTTACTAACACTGGAACTCTTAATGTGCCACCAAGCCCAAATGGTAATTTAAAAAGCAAAAACAAAAAAAAAAAATAAATAAAAAAAAAAATAAAAAAAAATGAAGAATGCAACAAAAATTAAACTGGTCAAAGCTAAAAACAATTCTGATTGACATTCCAAACTAGTAAAACAAACAAACAAACATGATAACAAGCTACAGTTCTGAGGTTAAGGAAGAGAGGTTGTGTGGTAATGAGGAAGGTTTCTCTTATCATATATCATGTTTTGCACTGTCTGGGGGAGAGCACCACGTAGAAAACTAACACTTACCGTAATAGTCGAAGGCATGGGCTGGGATGAGGGAGAAGATGGGGGTAAAAATGAGTAATGTTTCTGGTACATCACCTGACCTTCAGTATACTACTAAAATACTTTATCTTAATTGTTCTCTTTAATCAACTATTTCTATAATACCTGGAGAACACAGTACTGTAATAATATATACAAAGCCTTATTTTATCTTTTTTTTCTATTTGGGGAAAATAAGAAACCTTACAACTGACAAAGAAAAATTGCCATTCTGATGTCTCACCCACTAACCAACTGGAAAAGCTGATCCATTCAAAACACTCAAACTTCATGATCTATGTGGCTGGTCTAGCTTTTTAATTTCATTCTTGCTATTTTCTGATGATACAGTTATGCTTTTCAAATGGAGAGATTAGATATAGCCTTAATAAACCCTTCAATACAAGAGGCTTTCCGAACTTGTAAAATACAAAACTGTCTTTAATCGGCATATGACAGCCTCTGTGTGAACTAGAAGGATTAAACATACTATACGCAGAACTAATAAACCTCTTCAATGCTATTTTCCTATACTGAATAAAATAATTTGGCAGCATCAAGAGGACTCTAAAATGGACCTCATTCAAACACATGGATGTTTTGGTAACGTTTGGGATAAAAAATTCCACTAATCACGGAAACCAATCTTCAAGATCTGAATTACATCCTCTAGCTTATTCTCACTGTTACCTGACTATTCTACTCAAGTTAAGAAAGCTATCTTGTACTGAAGGGATTCATCAAGGCAATCCATCCAGTTCAACAAGTTTATCTTAAAAAACAAAACAAAACAAAAAAACACCCTCAAGATCAGAATTAAATATGTCCAAAGATTCACTGGGTGATACACACATCAAAATGGCTTTCCCTGTTCTATCTCTGTTCTTTATAAGGTCTCCTGGCAGAAAATTAACCCCATTAACAGCCATATTCTCATAAGCCTAAAAGACCATCAAGCACCTCTTCCAATGTGTATATTTCTGAATATGCCATGTTAATATATGTACCTTATACTTCATACTTAACACTGACTAGCTTACACCTACATCTACTGATTCTCCTGCCAGGATCAAGGGATCTGGCTCTGGACAGACAGACAGATGCTATAAATGCTGACTAGTCAATATTTAAATACAAAATTTAAATAACATGCAGTACATTATTAATGTGTCCTATGCAGAATTCACTTAGTAAGGATGAGGTACAGAGCTCCCATACCCTATGAGAAAATAGCCTACAGTGTACTCTATTAACTATTAACCCATCACCATGCATGACTCTCCTCAGGTTATGTTTCTACTCTTTCATTAATAACTGGTTAGTATTTGTTAGTGAGAACAACTACAACCATGAAATGCATTTCTTGCCCACTGCTTTAAGTGTCTCCATCTTTTTTTATCAATTCATTAAACAGCCTTCATTTATCATACAAGTGAACAAATTTCAACACTGATATATCTGACCAACTCATTATGGTATAGTACTGTAAAGTATAGTATAGTATAGCATATCATTCTTCATCATTAGGGTCAAATGTTAAGTACAAATAACATCTTGCTTGTTGAAAGAAGTGATATTTATTGGCTTCTTTTAACTTTACATTTAACTAGAACACAGGATAAACTAACTTATATCTAAATACTGTATTGTATATAAATGGAGTATTTCTTTACTTATACCTGTTCTTATGTGACAGCTTGAAAGTAATCCAGTAACAAATATGTTAAAAAAAAAAAAGTTTCTGTATAAAAGCAAAAGAAGCTAAAAGAAGCCAAAGACATATTATGCCACTTGGAAACTCACTGTACAGAAATGGAAGGAATTATAATGGAAATTGAAGAACAAGAAAGGAGCACTTAATTCTTGAGAAATATGACCCAGTAAATGTGACTGTAAACTGCCTAATGGCTCATTTTCTAAGTGACTTTGGAGATTTTGCAAAACATCTTCCTTAATAAGTATGTCTGTACATTTCACCTTAATACCCTCTTGTATGTCATTGATACAAAGTATGTTGGTATCAAAACTCTATAGTGAGAATGTTAAGGAAAATAAATAATTAAAGCAGAAGGCACTACAAAGTCTCCTATGCCACCTTAAATAAGGCCCACAGCATAAAGGGTATTCATGATGATAACTCTAAGCACTAAGCAATGAGGATTCTGTGTATGATGGATAATATGAGACTTAAATTCGGCTGTACTGCAAAGGAACACACATTAGATTACAGTATTTAAATGGTATATGGCAATGCCATAATCAAACAACAGATACAGGGTATGGCACAAATTCAAACTAATGTATGGGGACAATGCTTATGATGCCTATTAAAATACAAGGAACGTGAAAATTTTCCAACTGACAAAAACTAGCAATTAATTTTTCTGGGTCATATAACCCTGTTAGGCTCCTTCATTGGTACTGGTGCAAGTACATTACACAGGTTTAGGTCAATATTCTCTTGAGCTTAAGAGGCTTTCAAGCACCATTTCCTTCCCAGTTTATTTCTGCATATGGCACAGAAATAATCTTCTGTATATTTTTATGCAATACATGTCAATAATGAAATCCCATGTATAATAAGAGAACACCTGGCATTGTATGCAAAATCGCCTGCTTAGGGAAATGTGCTAGAAACCCTCCTAAAGCCAATGAGAATAAAACCCTTATGTCTGTACTCTCAAAAGCTTGGGAGGCTTCTAGTACCTCTTCCATAGTGATATATTTTGCATATTACAGCTTGTTATTCCCCAGTACGTTACTCATATCTCTTTCATATTGAGACATATTGCAAAATATACACGAATTCTACACTCCACATAAAAAAAATACATTGGCAAGGATGAGGTGAAAAAAGCTTCCTAAAGCTGACAAAAATATGACCTTTAGTGTATCAAAATAAGTTCACAGGATGTATTCTGGGGTAACAACTGACAGAATTTGGACTTGCACTGTCTAAATGTGTCATTACTTTAGGTGAAATGGGGTGAAAGAGGAAAGCATGTGCAAGTCAGCAGTGACAACAGTGCACAGCTGAGAGCCAAGAGACAATGCTGCTCAGACTAGGCAACAAAAAGCTGGACCACTCACATCATTCTGAATCTAAAGTTACCACAATCCTGGGGAAGCTTAGGACATGTTCTCTACACTGAAACCTCAACTGTCACCAATAACTGGAGGTGGGCAGTTACAATATATATATATATATATATATGTGTGTGTGTGTGTGTGTGTGTCACCAATAGATCACCTGAGTCATCAATGATGCCACATAATGGTGTATACATTGCATAAGAGCATAAAAATGAATAACAAGTTCAACGTTGGTTTTCTTGTTAACAGGCATCCTGACAGGTTGTCTGCCTAATACTAAGAAAATGAATACCCTGATATTCCAAGTCATACACTACATAGGATTAATATTCATTCAACAATCACTAGTTACTGGCTCCTCTACCACCCACTCTACCTTACAGATATTAAAAGGACTGGCATAAACCCCAGCTTCTCAGTTTCATCTAGAAGCAAAAATGAGTGAGGTGTCCAACTCCTTGGGTCGTATTCTCGATGGCTAAGGAGGCACTCTACCACCTCTTCCTTACCAATTCATTTTTGTATTTGGTGCCATTATACAGTACTGTATGTTATATATTCCAACTCTGTTAAAATACAGAAAAGGCAGCAAAGAGGATATTAAGTGAAATATGAAAAACTGCTAAGGAAGAGGTGCTATAAAGCTTCTTAATCCAGTGAGAACATGGGCCTTTGTGTCTATAAAGAATGAGGTAGGCGAGGGCTCAACCAACCTTTGCGCGGCCTCCACCAGTCCTCATAGTAACCTTTTTGGGCAGGAGGGGAGGAACAAGTTAGTGGCTCATATCCTTCATAGGAAAATTATTATATACTGTACTGTGAACAATTACAATGGGGGAAAATAAGTTAAGTGACTGCCAATAGTTAGCAGATCATAAAGAACATCTAAGGAGAGGGAGGGGGGGGGTAGAGCAAATGGTGGTGTGATGTTAGTAGAGGAGTAAATGATTCCAATAACACACTAGGTAATAAAAGGAACCTCTCTAGCTGGACTAAGCAGTGGGTGTGGAGGGATGAACACTCTTACAACTACACAATATTTCAATAGCTAATTCATTCAGTTACTTTGTGCAAAGTATATTATCCCAAATTTTTCCTACATTACACCTGAAAATGAAGTTCGAACTAAGTACATTATCCTAATTTTGTTTTATTAAACACTGATGAACTTCTAAATAAATGGAGATTTTGGATAGCAAAATGAGCTTAGGGAGGTACATGGGAGGGGATGGAAGAGAAGGATGAACGAGAGAGCCATCTGTCCATCAGGATCATAATTGTAGTCATGCAGGTCCTACAGCATGAGGAGTGGCCTTGGCTATCTTCATCAACTTGAGAACAATTTAACCCCTTCACTCCAATAACTGATTTGTTTATTTTAAAATACTACAGTCAGTCCTCATTTAATGTTACCGCAGTAAATACTGTTTTATTGTTCAGTTACTCATGATTCACTATAAAACTGGATTCACATGAGAAATGAGTGTTTAATATGCTTGTTACTCCTTAATGAAAAACTATGTCTCATTAAACCCAACAACTAAGACACATCATCAGCTGTTCTGAGAGCTATGGCATTTATCATGTGATTATGGCTGAAAAGTTATGTTCTTGCAGTTTGTTTTGGTGCTGGTCATGGCTAAATTGTAGTACACACTGACCTACAAATTCACATTACCATATTCCAGCATGATCTCTTCCTTTTCAAAATCCTCCAAACTGATTTTTTATGAAATAACACTGTTTTTTCCCCAGCATGCAAAAAAAAAACAAATAAATAAATAAAAATAAAAAAATACTTCACTTTAGGACACTGTAGTAGCTGAAGAGGCACATATCAACCAAAAATTAACACATACATTCCACATCCCACTCTCTGAGCTAGCATGATTAAAAGATCAATTTCAGAAACTTTAAAAATCTGTAGTTTTTGCACATCAGGGGCACAGACAATATTCACAAAGTCTCAGATTACAGTTTAAAGTTCTTTCAGGTAAAGTAGTATTTTGCCTAAACACATCTAACACACCGAGGACTGACTGTACCACCAGATAATTTTATTCAACTTTGGAGAGAACTCTTATATCTAAGGGGGATTATGAAAACTATATGATCCCCTTAAGTCTGCAAAGTCTATCCTGAAGTGAATAAAATCATCCAGAGATGGCAAGACTAAAATATAAAAATACATCACTGGACTAATGGGGTAAACACAAACTAACATTATGCCATCTTCCTCAGCAAAATACACACAAGGATAATATATAACTAGGAGTCTATTCTCTACACTCACTTTACACCTAAGCACATTAAGATGTAACCCAGTCTGAACACAAAAATTTTAACCCAAAGGGTCATTTCTAGGTGGCTCTGGGGATTTCGTAACATCTCTTCCTTAGCATATTTTCTGCACATTACATCTGAACACCTTCTTGTATACCACTGGTCCACACTATACTAGAGAATGGTGAAATGTAATATGCTAAATTCATCACTAAGGATGAGGTACTACAAAACTTCCTATGCCACCTGGAATGCAACCCAAACTCCCCCACAAGGTTAAAAATATAAACCACAACTAGACCCCCCAAACATGCTCTCTCTATATATACATGCCCACATGACATTGAAAAGCATCTTTAAATGTAACCCCAAATGGATGACAGTAGGAAACCATGCAACTCTCCTTTATCAAAGATAGTTACATAACTGCATTTATCACAACCTCTATGTTCTTCTCTAATCTTCAGCATAACACATATAAAGAAGTTGATCAGTTGGTCAGTCCTGGGCACAGCAATAATTAAGGTAAAAAGGTATACAGATCTCTTTGTGGCCACTCCCTCTGAGAATAAGATGTTTGGTCATAGACATACACACTGAAAAATACCATAAAAGGTAGACAAACGTTTTTTGGGAAATAAATAGCTACTGTGTTAATTTTCAAGGCTGACATTGAACCATTAACATTTTCAGCATCATGTAAGACTAGGTCTTACCAGAAAGCTGTTCTTTAGTTTTAAAAATTACATGACACTATGAACAATTAGGAGATATGAAAACATACACTCCTATATATTTCCTGAACAGTATTTATGAATCTGGAACCCTCATATTACTTACCTGGAAAGTGGTTTCAACTGAACAGAGTACAACTATGCAAACATTAACACAGTACCCAGGCAGTAACATCAGAGTTCAACATTGTAATCAACTTCTATACAGAATTTCGCTTGAAAATTAGTGAGCACCTCATTACTCTTTCAATCCAATGACATTTTTTTTTTTTTATAATTCATTCTTGCTACATCCAAACCATTATATTAAACTTGGGGGAGACTTTTTGTGGTGAAGAGATTCAAGATAGTTCCTCCTGTTTGAAAAGTCTCTCCTAAGCTGAATAAAATCACAAGGAGATGGCAAAAAATAAAATAAAAAAGTACATCACAGGATTCAAGACGTTAATACTGAATGCTAAAGGTGTTGGGTTGGTAGTGGCGGTGAGACAGTGAAGCAGTGGGCAGTACTGTACCATGCATTTCACTAGTGACTAAAGAAGTGGTTTAGAGGAAGGCCTGCATTCAAACATGCACACCATCTGCTAATGGTAACACTACAGGCTACATTCTAGGTGGCACCAGAGGCTTCACAGCATCTCTTCCTTGATGACTTACTCTTCACATTACACTTCAATATCTTCTCGTATGCTACTGAAGCAAACTTTGTCCACATCAAAACAATATATAAAGCAAAGATGAGAATGCCAAGATGCAATATATATCAATATGGAAGAACTGCCATGAGGCTTCCCATGTTACCTACAATATGGAGCAAATTCCCAGAGGAACATACTTCCTTATCATTACATAAGTATTATTAACTAACATACTAACGTGGTGCCCACACCACTAAGCACCAGTACTGCAAGTAGTGTCATATCTCCTACAGTACAGGAATTGACGAGGTGAGGGAAACTGTACCTATGGCCTAATTCCTCCCTAAAAATGTGTCCCCAATGAAATCATGAGTTTTTCTCTGGTTTTCCCCATCTAATATAAATGAGTAAAACTTCTTGGTGGTTATTTCTGTTTTCATCATGACTTGTCAGTAATCAAACCTATATTAAATATCTCAAACTAGTTATCTCTTTATCTCAATGACTGAAGGGACTATGGTACAAGAGAGGGACACCTTCCCATGCTAGGACCAACAATTGGGCGGCTCTGCTGCATAGATATACAAACATCCGTAAACTCCTTCCCTATACCCCACAAGGAGGATGGTGGACTGTAGGAGAAGGACAGCTTCATCCATAAGTCCGCTGGATCAACATACTGTACAAATCAGCCTGGGGCCACAACGAGTGAATGAAGAGACTAATTAACCAAGATAAGTTTGTAGAACGGTAGCTGTTTTGCTGGTGGCAATTGTAAATTCAGGCTACCACTCACATATAATACACAAGGTTATTTTCAGAAAGGCATTCTATGACAGGAATAGCTGCTAGCATCAATCAAGGGCATGATAGCAATTATGTGATGCTCATGGGCTAGACTCAGCTAATTTACAAAACCACCGCCATGCTTCACTAAATAAATATGTAAAGAAATCAGAAAAACATTTTAGAAATAAAAAATCAGTGAATTGGCATTACCCTCTTATGGACAAACCAATGAATCAGAAACAAGATTCACCTTGAAACATCTAACTAACTAGGGTATCTGAGGCATTAATGCAATACACACACTAATGACAATTCCATTTAGTTTGCATCTAAGGGTTGCATTTATTGTGCCTCTGGAGACTATAACACCGTTTCCTTAGCAATTTCTTCTGCTTATTACACCTCAATATCCACTTACTACTGATGCAAACTATATTGATATTAAAGATAATAAATGGCATACAAAAGAATATCACGGTGTAACGTGCAAAAGAAGCAGTATAGGAAAGATGTTACAAAGGCTCCTAAGCCACCTACAAAACAGTAATATACATATACTGGTATATATGTTATCCTAACATCCAAAGCTGATTATTCAACCAAACTACTTTAAGACCCACATCAAAGATACTTGATAACAGAACTAGCAACACTTCCTCTTCACCCATTAACCCCTTGAATCACAGTGATGTCCTTCTCAGTTTCTTCTTGCTGTTTTTTCAACTCTGGAAAGAGCTCTCACAATGAAGGAGTTTATTAAGGCCAATCTAACCCTTCCAAGGTTGCAAGTCTATTCTAAGCTGAATAAAAATGTCAAGAGATGCCAAAAATACACTGCAATGAAAAAGGCATCCCTGGCTCAGTGGGTTAAACCTGGCAGTCATTTGTTGAAAGAAAGAGTAGTAACAATCAGCCATGCTGCATTCACCAAATTAAAAATAAAGCAAGTACAGCTACATGCGCCAGTGAACGAATTATCATGCAAAAGATAAAACAGAACCTAAAAGGATAAAAAATGACAGACTAGACCTAACAGGAACAAATAACATCCACAAATTTAACACCAGCCAATACTGTATACTGGCAGCCACATATCCTATTCTTTGTTGATGGGAAAGGTGTAAATGTTCTGGGGTATATCAGCATACATGGGGAGAGGAGGAGGATAAGATATATAAACAGAAATTCTTGTGGAACCCCATACAAATTGGTGACATCCATTTTAATTCATTCTTGCATGATACCATACAATTTTATCCCATTCAGGAAAGGTCTCTTGTACTGAAGGAGTTTATAAGACTATAACTAACCCCTCCAGTTCAAAAAGCCTATCCTAAGCTGAATAATATCACCAGCATATAACAAGAATAAAATAAATACAGGAAAAAACAAAAAAAAAATCCCAAGCCTCAATGGATTAAAGTTAAATTCCATCCCTGGTAATATGTTGTATTCTAAGTGGCTTTGAGGATTTTGCAATACCTCTTCCTTACTGAATTATTCTACACACTTCATCTCAATATCCTTTTGTATGCTACCAATTCAAACTATGCCCATATTGCATGATAACATACAAGAGAATGCTCAAGTCAAATATGCAAAATAAGTCAACTGGAAAGGGTGCTACAAAGCCTCATATGCCACTTGGAATATGGCCCAATAACAAGTTATTTGTGGGAGAATCTATCTATCTATCTATTGCTAAACGTATTAATACCGTAATGAGGAATGCAAGATGGTGAAAAATTTCTAGTGATCTCTGTGTCTTGTACTGTATTACCTGTCTTAACATACAGGCAGTCATAAAGATCATATTAGCAGATACATCCAAACTGAATTTCTATCATCTATCTATCTATTGCCAGGCGCCTTAATCCCGCACGGGGTGGCCACAAACAAATCGCCTCCATGTCACTGTCCCCTGCCATTTCACTACCACGCTCCCACCCCCCTCTCTCATATACCTTTCCACTCCATCCCTCCATCTCATACTCGGCCTCCCCCTCCCTCTCGCCCCCTCCACCTCACTCACATACACTCTCCTCGTCAGTCTTTAACTCTCCATCCTCTCCACATGCCCAAACCACCTTAACGTGTTTCTCCTAACGCTTCCCATCACGTCCTCAACCACACCACAACGCTCCTTCACTTCCTCATTTGTTAGTCTGTCTCTCCATGTGACTCCACATGCTCCTCTCATATAACTCATTTCCACTGCTCTCTCTTGACTTCTGTCCTTCCAACAGGGTCAAAGCTTCACTTCCATATGTCAGAGTTGGTATCACAATACTGTCATGTAACAACTTTTTCACTTCCATGCTCACCTCCCTGTTTCTTATCACTGCTTTCAACGAACCAGCAACCTTCCTTCCCTGCTGCACCCTTTCGAGCACTTCACCCTCCAGACTTCCATCCTTACTCATCACACTGCCCAAGTACTTAAATTCACTCACATTCTCCATATCCTTCCCATCCAATCTCACTGTACATTCACTGGCTTCACTTCTCTCGAAGACCATCACTTTAATCTTCCCTACATTCACCTTTAGTTTCCGTTTCTTACACACTCCCAAACTCATCTACCAAGCCTTGCAGCTCCCCTTCGTCTTCGCTCAACAACACAGTATCATCTGCAAACAGTACAGGGAGTTTCCAAACACTGCCCTCTCTAACTAGGGCCGCTCCAACATCCATTGCCCGACCTTGTATCTCTTTTATAACCCCATCCATATACAGATTGAACAACCATGGAGACATGACACATCCTTGTTTCAATCCAACCTTCAAATGGAAAGATTCACTCAGTTTGCCATCCACACGCACTGCAGCCTTAGCACCCTCATACATACTCTTCACTGCCTTCAACAACTTCCCATTCACTCCATATATTCTTAATACCTTCCACAAACCTTGTCTATCCACCCTGTCATATGCTTTCTCCAGATCCATGAAGGCTGCATACAACTTCTTGCCCTTCTCTAGAAACTTTTCCACTAAGGATCTAAGAATGAATATCTGGTCTACACAACCTCTTCCCTTCCTAAAACCTCCTTGTTCTTCTCCAACTAATTCCTCAGTAATTTCCCTAACTCTGTCAATAAGTATCCTACCATATACTTTTCCTATTACACTGAGAAGGCAAATGCCCCTATGATTACCACACACTGCTTTTTCCCCTTTTCCTTTGTACAGAGGAATAATTATACCTGACTTCCAATCCTCCGGGACTCTACCCTCCTCCCAAGCCAATCTGCACACCTTCCACATCCATTCTATTACTATCTCTCCCCCATGCTTCAGCATTTCACCACACACTCCATCAATTCCTGGGGCTTTCCCCATTTTAACTTTCTTCATTGCTTCCACCACTTCCATCCTGGTGATTTCTTCCTCTCTTCTCACAACCCTCCTTCTCCCTGCCATTCCCCAGCCACTTATACTTGCATTACTTTCATTCTCTATGTTCAACAGTTCATTAAAGTGTTCTCTCCATCTGTTTACTTTTCTCCGTTCTCCACTAGTAATCTACCATTTTTATCTTTCACACCCCCACTGACTTCGTTGGCACCCTGTCTAGCTCTCTTTACCTCCTTCCAGAACATTTTCTTACATTCCCTCCACTTTGAACTCAAATTCTTTCCAAATTCCTCATCCACTCTCTTCTTAATCTCTCTTACTAATCTTTTCACCTCTCTTCTCCTCACTACATATAACCCTCTGTCCGTCTCTCAGCTTCTTCATCGCCCCTGTTCCTCATCCGCTCATTATATGCTTTCTTCTTTTGTGCCACAGCCTCTCTCACCTCTTCAGTCCACCATGCTGTTCCCTGAACCCCCTTTCGTCTTCTCTTCACCCCACACACCACCTCACATACTGCACAGATTTCTTCTGTGAATACCTTGCACACACCTTCCACATCCCCCATCTGCTCCAATCTATATTTACCCAATCGCTCCTCCACTTCCCTTTTATATTCAGCTTTTATTCCATCCTCTTGTAACTTTTCTACCCTCCTTGTAACAAATACTTCTTCCTGTCCTTCCCTTCTTCCACCAAGTGGTGGTCAGAAAGTCCACTCCCCCAACCTCTATATACTCTTGCATCCATTACACATCTTCTCATCCTTTCATCCACACACACAGTCAATCATTGCCTTCCGTTCATTCATTCCACCGTCCTCTCTTCTCACCACTTGCCATGTATACCTATGGATCATTTTGTGTCAGAAGAGGGTATTAACTACCACCAACCCCCTCCCAGTACCAGTACAAATGTCCACTAAAGCACTGCCATTCTCATCCACCTCTGCAGGCACACCCCACTCACCAACCACTCCATCCACCTTCTCATTCCCTACTTTTCCATTCATATCTCCATCAGAAACACTCTCTCATTCCTTTCAAACTTTTCCAAGCATGCTTCCACATTTGTCCAAAACTCTTCTCTCACTCTACTTACACGATCTTGTGTTGGCGCATACACGCACACAATTGCCCACATTTGTAGTCCGACTTTCACTCTTACCCACACAATCCTTGACCCAACTGATCCATACTCTCTTACATTCTCCTTCCACCTGTTGCTCACAACAATACACACTCCCTTTTGCGCCCTCTCATTCTCACCCACTCCCGCGCATATACCCCATCCATATTCCCATTCTCTCACACTCTCACCTCGCCATTTAGTTTCAGTTATTCCACACATATCCACTTTCGCATTCTCAAGCACCTGTACAATCTTTCTCTCTTTCACCTCATCATTCATACCCCTTACATTCCAGGTCGCAATCTTTACCTCGTCCTTTGTCCGTTCCTTTTTCGTCAACTTTTGGTCAGAGCTGGTCCGAGGCTTCCTGTTCGTATTTTTAGTTAGTTGTTTTTATGGGGTGGGGCACTAACCCACCACCAACCCTTTTAGTCGCCTCTTACAACAAGCAGGGGAGAATTCTTGGAAAACCCCCTACCCCCAGGGGGTGAACTGTTGCAACTTATGTTGTCTAAGAAATGTGAAAGTGTGAAATTTAGTGATACATCTGAGAACAACATAAGCTTAACTCCTTCCCTATCCACTGCAAGGAGGATGGTGGACTGAAGGTAAAGGGCAACTAAGGCCTGCAGTCCACCAGGTTCATGTTTAGATGAGCCTGGAGTCCAACACCAATGTGCTATAACTTTTTTACCTTCCATCTTAACTACACTCACCAATCTTGAAGATTCACACAGAAAAACATAATACAGTTACTTCAAAATATCACTGCTACTACAGTGGAAATAAAATAAAGCTTATTGTAGCTTCCTGGGCTGTAGCAACAATTAAGTTGGGAGCAGATCGAACCATTGCTTCATTCCTGCAAAGGCTATTTAAAAACAAAGAGAGGTACACTTTCATATCCGTATCTGTGTACAGTATAAAAATATATACTGCATATAACTATACAAACAGCATGAGAGTTTGTGAGGCAGTACCATGCTACATCAGTGTTTATATTCACCAAGAAACAGATACATTCATGCCTCTTGACAATGCAATTGTTAGTTTAAGTACACTGTAATCCCTCAAATTGCCAATCACATCAGAATAACTCTGAAGTTGGTACTTTACAATGCAAGTGTTTCTTCCTCTGTGATATATGGTAAAGTAGTGAGCCATAGTTTCTTATTACCTTTAATCCTACTGTGGCTGGGGGTTTGTTATAGCCAGGACCTCACAACCAGGCAAAGATCTGCCATCTGCTTTACTAGAATGAACAATGCTGGTGAGGGATGCCTTCATGTTAGAGTCCTGATGTAACCAGATGGTGGAGCTGCCTGGTTATACAAATGTCCCTCAATCCCATCCTTATCCCCCTAAAAGATGATACTGGGCTGCAGAGGAAGGACAACTTCATTTTGAAATCCACTTAATTCATGTTTCAGCAGAACCTGGGCTACTACTACTACTATTACTACCACCACCACTACTACTATTGCTACTACTACTACTGCTAGACTGAACAAGTTCATAATGACACTGCTACTTATGCCATTCAGAAAAGCTTTGCATTATCAACCATAGGTCTTTGTCTAGAGTGAAAAACTGGCTACAGTTTCCTTAGGGACAGAGGGTGGGCAGAAGGTATGGGTCATATTCTAAGTGGTTTTGAGGATTTCACAACATCTCTTCCTTAGTGGTCTATTCTGCACAATACCTCAATATTCTCTCATATGATACTGATGCAAACTGCCTATATTAAAACCACATAAATAACATACAGAACTGTAAGGTATGGAGGAAAAAAAAAAAAAAAAAAAAAAAAAAAGCTCAGGAAGAGATACTACGAAGCCTCCTGTGCAACTTAGAATTTGGCCCTATGGCTCACAACTGTACCAGTGTTCATGCAGCAGGCCATGACATCCTACTCACTCCCCTCTCATGCACCAACAATCATGAATCAGTCTACTTCATTCAGCACCAAATTCTGGACCTAAAGGTACATGTACTTTCTTAATACTGAACTAGTCTGAAACTGTTCATTAACCAATACAGCTCTATTCTCCATCACTACAGTATTTACCTAAAATATATGCAAACAATGGCTAAATATTCACTCTGCTACTTTCCATCGTTACTTCCTACACTTACGGTGCAATTACCCTGAATTCATTTAAGGCACTATCTATGTTTATGGTATATACTTAGTTCAGTATTTTTCCACAGAACCCTACAAACAATTATAGGTTCATTCAACTGTAATTACAATTTTTACCAACGAAAAGTTTAAAACAGATGCAGTTTATAATGAAAAATCAATTTAATAGAGGGTCAACTAGATACTTGGATGTACAATATATACACAAACTGCATGGCCTTCTAAGCAGTTCTATTATACAGTATATCAATTTATAAGGTGATAACTGGAACTGTACTGTAATCAGAAACCAGAGTATAACTCACTGGCCCTTATAATAATATTCAAAATTTTATACAGTGACCTAAAGATAGTGGATCCTTTGCCGGCAGCAGCAGTACCTGACAAGAACCTAATGAGAAAATCATCTTTAAACAGATGCCCCCGACCACAGGACTGGAACATTAATATAGTTACACTGCATTATGTAAGATTTTACCATGGTCTACAAATAGACTCCACCGCATGTATGGGTGTAACATAATCTTTACATAGACTCTACTGTAATGTAGAACAGTTGCTGTATTTCATTAACATAGCTAAAGGGTGTTGCAAGCAACTGGTTGGTGGAGTGGATTATCTTTTACTATGCCTTGTAAAATGACCAAATCTAAAATGGTATACATCTCCCCAACACCAGTTTAGTTCCACATCAAATCTCTGCTCTTTTTCATCATTTTCCCTTTCCTTCTCTTTTCTTCACAGACCTTGGCAGCATATTTGTTTGTTTTTCTCAATATATGTTCAATTATATCCCTACCTACAAAAGACATAAAAATCTCCTGTGGGTCCTGAGGATTTTGCAATACTACTTTGACCCCTGTGTCTCTAGTAAATGGCAATCATTCTCTACCAACTGGAGAATGACTCAACCACCCAACTGAAGCACTGTCATCATTGCCATCAACTTCTGCACTTGATAGATTAGCATCTGACTCCTCTGCAATTTCAGGTTGTAATTCATCACCACTATCAGTGTCATCATCACCACTATCTGATGTAGAATCACTACTATCATCATAAATGAAATCATCCAAATCCAGATCTACAATAAGTTGTATCTCATCATCACTAATGTTCCTCCTTGTGTGGGACATGATTATGTCTGCATCATCCAAATATCGAAAGGAAATTAGAAATTAAGGTCTACAGGAGAAACAAAGGAGTGTTATGTTCTCTCTAAAAGCTGGGAACAGACTGCTTGGGTCACTGCATCAGCAGCATTATGTAAGCCACCTGCTACCTTTATGTTGCCAGTTAGGAATATCTGAGGCTCTAGGGCACTTATTCACTGCCAACTATATAGAGAGTCTGCTAGGATTTACAGGGGACAATTTTGGAGGATTCATCTATATACAGTCTCCCCGCATTTTTTCAACAGATTTTGCAGTTTATATATAGCTCTGCCACCGGCTAAGGGTTAATAAACTGTTCACTGGTAAAAGCTAATTGAAGAACACAAACTAATACTGTATATCCTGCACAATCTCATCACTAAACAGTTCAACCTGGGTATAATATACCCTAAAGTCAACACCTCCTTAACCTGGAAGCTCACTGGACAGAAGAGTTTACTATGCTACACTTTCAGACCTACTTAGTTTGAAAGTTGACTACACTTGCCCAGTACTAGCTATTTATGGAATGCCAACTAAACTTGCCTAGTACTGTACTAGTTGTTAACAAGTGCGATGCACTAACCGTGGCCATCGCCGGAACCTGATGTCTGCACTCCCTTGGCATATGTCACCGTCTCGCGTGGGGGGATGTTGGTTGCCTGCACACTAACAACCGACAATTGCGGCTGTTTTTTACTGGAATATGAGGTGAATATGTACAGCTGTGGATATTTAATATTCGCTCCACAATAAACAATACCAAGTCATGATTTTAAAATTTAAATGATTGAATTTTACCTTTAACACATTTTTTTTTTTAATGAAACTAAGCTGAATGTGCAAGCAAAATGTTTACTAGATGATCTAATTTGCATTCAAAAGCTTATCTGACAAACAAGTGGACTGTGGGCTGCAAAGAGTCAGGTTCAAATCCTGGCTCCAGTGATACGTTAAGTCTTAAAACATTACATCATCATCCCAATCCCAATTCCCACTTTAAAGACGGGATGAGGTAAACAACATGACACTCTTAACATACAGTAATTTGAAAAAACCTGTACATACATGACATTCATAAATATACGTCCTGATATCCAACAGTATCACTGCAAAAGAAAATGTTCTCTTATAATTATAAATGTTAACAAAACAGACAACTTTCTGCAGGCTTCCATCCTGTACTTAGTTTCCACTCTCTGAATAATAATATCTCATGTCCACTCACTGAAATATAAGAAAATCATCCCACACTTCTACCCACATTGGCTATGTATGATAAGCTGCTGCTGTACCTAAACCCCAAAAACACAAGTTAAAAGCAACTGGCCCTTTCTCCTTAAATGCCTGGGCTGAGTGACCTAGTACTGAGCCCCTATGTTCCCAATGGGGCAATAATGGATTGGATGACAGATGGATGAAAAAACAAAACAAGCTGAAAGCTATATTGTAATGAATGACAATGTACGGTACCTTGCACACATAGTTCCCTGGCAACATACCTTGGTGTCCTTGGGGAAGCTGTTGCATTTGCTTCCAAGCTCTTGTCTGGGGAAGCAGATGCATCTCCAGGATCAGATGACATGCTAGACATGGTATCCAGCACCACTGCAAGGAAAATATCAAATACTCTGTACTGTATCTTGAATAGTTATTTCATGTAGGTTTCAGGTCTGCATTTCTGGTGGCACAAGAAGCTATATAGCACCACTTCCTTATTGACACTGTGCTTATTAAACCCTGACCTTCTTTTTTATGCTTCTTATATCATTTTAATATCAAAACTATTTGCATTGACCTCTTCATTACCGAAATCGATAAGGTTTACGCTTGTAAACCTAGAAAAAGTTATGGTGAGGAACCGATAATTGTAAGGTTTACGGTGGTAAACCTGATAAGCATAGGGAGGTTTAGGAGGGTAGGAGTGTCGGTTTTGGGGTTACTGGAGAGACTTGGGTTGTAAGAACTGGCAACTTGACTCTGACATCATTCTCCTTGTCATGGCCATGCCATGGCCATATCAGAGTCCATGCCAGGCCATGATTGACATCATTTGGGTATTTTGGATATGATTTATTATTTCAAATGTTTTGAGCATATATATAGACCTATATGGTATGATATAAACAGAAAAAAATAGTTGCACTAGGCATATCAGCACGTGGTTACCATGACAACCACCCTCCTAGGCCCCACAACCAACCAGCAGCCAGTTCTCACCCGCAACCCCTCAGTATCCTCCAAGCTGCATGCTGTGTCTGTGTGTTTTTTTTTGCCTGTTTTTGCGTGATCATGGCGTCATCTGATACTGATGACGAATTTGACACAAAGCTTGCTAGTGAGTTAGATGAGTCTGACGACAATGAAACTCAATCAGACATCAGTGAGTGAGTCAGACGATGATTATATACCAGAAAACGACAGTGATAGCGAGAGTACGAGTGATGAAAGCGAGATAGATAATTGCTCAAATCCCAGCCCTGTAGGCTCGCCATTGTTGCAGAGTCCCTCAGGACCTGCCTTCACCCTCTTGTCGGATCCATTTGCATACCAAAGGCCACCTCCACTACCTACACTTCACCTGGACTTTCCCAACGTACATCCTGCAGTGTATCAACGCCACGAGGAGCAGCATATGAGTACTGTATATACCTTTTTATGTCTGTAAAGTCTATATTTATAGGAACAATGAAAGTTTAGTAAAGTATATATATCCCTACACGTATACTACTATAGGAAATGTATTTCAAATTATGCACAGTGTACTTCGTGGTCAACATGTACTTGAGAATATAAAAGTAATATAAAATGAAAAACAGCGCACTTATGATAAACGATCACCCCCCACGCACACTCATGAACTTCCGGGAATTCGGTTTGACGGAGGGAGAGCAGGGGGGCTGGGGGTGGGAGGTGCGGTAATGAAGAGGTTAATGACAAAGTGGATTCTGAGGTGTAATGTGCAGAGTTCAAGAAGGAAGATGTGCTATGACATCTCTACAACCACTTAGGATATGTCTCTAAGAACTTACTTATGATTTCTGTATGCAAAGTATTATACAATTCCAATTATAAGGTAGGTATACAGTGCATATGGCCTTCCAAAACACTATTAAATACATTAATGCAAATGTACTTCATTTTAACCAGGTGTCCTATGAAAATTAAGAGACCCTTCAGGAGGTTACTGAGGGGTTGATTTTGAGCATGTGGTTTGACAACACGGGTCCAATTCTCAACCATTAAAGAGCTACAGTTACTGATAAACTTCTGAGTTAATTAATAGTGAAGGAGATCATTTTCCCCCCATGTTATTAAAAATTGTGGTTCCTTAATGGCTGAGCACTGGACACAGATTGACATTGCATTCTTTACTGGAAACTACCCTCCTGAAGTTTCTCCAAAATTTTCCGGGACATCCAATCCAAAAAAGGCCGACGCATGCAAGCATGTTGCAGCCTTCAAAAACGAAACGAAACGATCCTATATACAGTAGTCAGAAAAAAATAATACTGTAATAATAATTTTAAAAAATCTATTAGTTGCTTGTGTTTAGGGGCTATACTTGGATTTATATGAATGGTCGATATCTCAAAAAACAATGCAAGCCATACACAGATATCTGTAAGTATACAGTACATGCCACTAGGATAAAGAAAATCAAGAACATAAGCCAGTGGGTCATATTTAGAGTTGTTTAGGAGATTTTGTAACACCAATTCCTCGGCAACATATTCTGAATATTACACTTCGAAATCATTTTGCATGTTATTGATGTAAACTATGCTGATATTAAAGCAATACATACAATATTCAAAAGAGTTTTAGGTGTATCTGCATAATAAACTGTTTTGGAAGAAGTACTACAAATGCTACTATGTCCATCCATCCATCATCCAATCCTGTATTGCCTCATGAGGAGCGTATGAGCCCGGGGCTAGGCAAGTTGGTCCTGACATTTAAGATGGGAGTGACCAGCCTCACTCATCCCTGAGTGGCAATACATGAGCAGTAAACCCCAACCACCCCTTGGATATAAACCTACACAGGCTCAATCCAATTGGAGCACCTTAATTACAAACTAAACCACCATGCACAATAATTTGGTTATATAGTTACCACCCAGCATAGTAAATGGTTTCCTGGTGTATAGGAAACCATTTGGCTTGTCACTCAGCGTAGAGACACCCGAAGACAGAAGGAAGAGGAAGGAAAGAAGAGGAGGAAAGAAAGAAGGAAAGAAGGAAGAAAGAGAAGAAAGGGCAGCCACCCGAGAGCAGCACGACATCGAGTGAGTATATGGTGAGTGCCCCCACCAACCACAAAAAGCCTCCTATACCACCTAGGTATGGACTGGTGTTATGAAGCAACTGATTTATGGTTCTCAATGGCCAACACAGAAATAATATTTATACTGTACAGTGAAAGGGTGTTAGTATCCACTACTACTCCTTTCAACATGCTAACACCTTTATTACAACACTGGATCTAATTGTTAATGACACCAGATAACTGTTAGGCATAGGTAGAGGGGGAGGAGACCAAGAAAGAGATGGAGAGGTATGTGAATATGGGTGTGAGCTGGAGTGAGGACAGTCTGATGGTGGAGACATGGAGGTAATTTTTGTGGCCAACCTCTCTTGAATTAAGGCATTTAGCTAGAGATAAATAAAAACTCATATGTCAGGACCAAATTGCCTAGCCCTTGGCTCCTACGCTCCTCATGGGGCAAAGTAGGATTAGATGATGAATGATAAATAAAAAATTAAGTTGCGCAACAGGCCTAAAAACAATCTCAATAGTTCGCCGAGCTGAGAAGGCATTTCTAAGCTGGACAATATAATCTAATCGTAAGAACAAAATATAAAAGTGTCATCATAATGTGGAGGTTAGGGAATATTATTTCATCTCAACTATGTAGGTTTGTGACCTGCATCCCTTACTTTTATACAATTACATTTTTTCTGTGTGTTCAACTCAGGGCACTGACTTGATAGGCCTATTCTCCAAGGCCCAGTAGCCCTCCTGTGCAGTGGTGGGCAGCGCAAACAAAAAAGGACCTCGTGCAAGTGCAATCCACAACTACCTTGCGCAAGCGGAAAGTCCGCAATCTGACCAATATTTAGCTTGCACAATGTCGCAAAGCGCAAGCGCAAACCATTTGCATATATTCGTGGGAATTACTGTAAAATATTGAGATATTTACCTAAATTAGCATACTTACTTCCTTTTATTTATTTTTATTATTTTCCAATATCTGTAACCTGAGCAAGTGTGCAATCTAATATTTAGATTGAGCAATGATTCAAGGCGCTAGCGCAAGCCATTTGCATATATTTGTGTGAATTAATATTTAAATAAATTAGCATACTTACTTACTTTTATTTATTATTATTCTACCTATTACCAGACGCCTTAATCCCGTAAGGGGTGGCCACTGGCCACAACAAATCACCTCCATGTCACCCTGTCCCCCGTCATTTCACTACCCTGCTCCCAGCTCACACCCCCCTCTCTCATATACCTCTCCACTCCATCCCTCCATCTCATCCTTGGCCTCCCCCTCGCTCTCACTCACATACACTCTCCTCGTTACTCTCCATCCTCTCCATATGGCCAAAACACCTTAATATGTTTCTCCTAACGCTTCCTATCACCTCCACATCCACACCACAACGATCCTTCACTTCATCTGTCAGTCTGTCTCAACATGCTCCTCTCAAATAACTAATCTATTTCCACTCTCTCGGTCATTCGAATTTCACACTTTGCATCTGGCTGCCAAGACTGGGCAGAACAACCGGTACTCCTGGTACTAAGGGCATCCATTACTGACAAATTACTTCACACAACGTGAATAAGACGGTAGGACCGGAGCAATTCGTTGTTAACCCATGGCAGTTCATATAGACGAGTGAGCGGAGCGGAGAGGGACAGGGGAACAAAGGCTGTGATGTTGCCAGTTTTACTTTTATCTGCATTTTCTCAAGACATTTTATTTAATAATTTAATATAGATATACAGCATCTGCAATTCCTTGCAAAAATTATTAAAACATATTATTTAAATCAAATATCCACAGCCTAATAAATTATTAGGCTGTGGATATTTAAATAATATGTTGTAATGATTTTTGTAAGGAATTGCATATGCTACTCTTAATATGGTAAATAATGTATTTTTAATTGATTATTTTTCATTAATAATAATAATTTTAAAAATATTAAATTACATTTATCTCTGTTGAAGCATTTTAAGAAATGCTACTACCCTTCACCTCCCCCCAACAATCCAGCCCTCGTGTCCCGCCCGAGCCTCCCCCATCTCTTGTTCAGCCATGTGGGCAGTTCCCAAGACCACGTGTCCTGTGGATTGCACAGTGCGCAATCCATGGGACAGGTGCGCAAGGCAGGCGTGCAAGCACAAATTCATTTATGCAAGCGCAACTAAATTTGCACTTGCGCACCTGCCTTTTCATGTGCAAAAGCACAATAGTGTGCATGGTCTCATGCGGTGCGCAATGCGCAAACAAAATTCACCGGAGCGCAAGGGTGCACAATTGCGCTCTGCGCACCTGCCCAGCACTGCTCCTGTGTGCCACTCTCTCATATATCTTACTCACAGAAATGCAGACTCAAAACAATAACAATACATTATGAATTTCTTATTACACGCGTACAAGACAGTGTACACAGTAGAATTATACATACAACAGGACAGGTATAAATCCAAAACAAGCAGGGCAAATGTTAACAAAATACTGTACACAAAAAGCACAATCCCCACGTAAAGACACACCACACACTGTCACTGTACCACTGTCATGATTGGTTCTAGCTGTCCTTTGTTCTACATCAATCTGTGTTGCACAAATACTCTTAGCACATTCATGAAGATCATGAGTTCTGTCTTTTAGTTCACCTGTTACTGTAATAGGAAATCCAAAGCAAAATATCAGCTCCAAAAAGGGTTACCGGTAGCTAAAACTACGGAAACACCAATTAAAAACCAGACTGCTTACTATATTTCAATAAAATGCAATTCACTACAGCATAAAAATATTGATTCAGGGGTCTGGCAGCACTGAAATATATAAGGGTGCTGCACTCAAATTCCCCAAGTGATGATAAACTTGATTACCAAAAATGAGCTACTGCTAAAAGTCCTCTGGACATAAGAAGGTACAGCATATTTACTACTACAAATGAAGCACAAATGCATTTCACTATATGGCACTCAGACTACATTAAAGCACACAAAATATTAAAAATACTGTATACTGTTACAAAAGACATACTGTATATACAATTCGCTACATTCGCACTACATCAACGTGTACAAATTCTAAACCACAAGCTTAAGTTACACTAAGCAAAATATACACCTGAAAGACAGATACTCAAATGGTAGATTCTGAGAGATAAAATACACACACACACACACACACACACACACACACACACACACACACACACACACACACACACACACAATGAAAACCACACTCATTATTATAGCTTCTGTACATCAAAACAACATCACAATACACAGACCTGTGAATAACACGCTTTTGTTCAGTACACACCCTCCCAACTAATCTCAATTCAGCAGAAGAAAGTGAAACACAAATTAGAGTTTGGGTACATTCCAACTGAACACTAATGAACTACCGTATCTGTCTATCTACAGTATTGCCAGATGCTTAATCCCATAAAGAGCGGCCACAACAAATCGCCTCCATGTCGCTCTGTCCCCCACCATTTCACTGCCATGCTCCCAGCTCACACCCCCCTCTCTCATATACCTTTCCACTCCATCCCTCCATCTCATCCTTGGTCTCCCCCTCCCTCTCACCCCAACCACATCACTCACATACACTCTCCTCATCAGTCTCTCACTATCCATCCTCTCCACATGGCCAAACCACCTTAATGTGTTCTTCCTAACACTTCCTATCACATCCACACCCACACCACAACACTCCTTCACTTCCTCATTTGTCAGTCTCTCTCTCCATGTGACTCCAAATGCTCCTCTCAAATAACCCACTTCCACTGCTCTCACTCTTGACTTCTGTCCCTCCAACAGGGTCCAAGCTTCACTTCCATATGTTAGAGTTGGTATCACAATACTGTCATGCTGCAGCTTTTTCACTTCCATGCTCACTTCCGTTTCTTATCACTGCTTTCAACGAACCAACAACCTTTCTTCCCTGCTGCACCCTTTCAAGCACTTCACCCTCCAAACTTCCATCCTTACTCATCACACTACCCAAGCACTTAAATGCACTAACATTCTCCATATCCTCCCCATCCAATCTCACTGTACATTCACTGACTTCACTTCTCTTGAAGACCATCGTTTTACTCCTCCCTACATTCACCTTTAGATTCCGTTTCTTACACACTCTCCCAAACTCATCTACCAAGCCTTGCAGCTCCCCTTTGTCTTCACTCAACAACACAGTATCATCTGCAAACAACAGTACAGGGAGTTTCCAAACACTGCCCTCTCTCACTAGGGCTGCTCCAACATCCACTGCCCGACCTTGTATCTCTTTTATAACCCCATCCATATACAGATTGAACAACCATGGAGCAGTGTCGTCTTCGTCATGGGTCTACCCCCCAGAGGCTGTCGAGGAGAAGAGAAGGACAGCATGGGGGCCAAACCACCGCAACCCCCCCGGCCCCTCACGGGGCCCGAGAACCTGAAAGTGGCTTCCATCGCCCGGGCAAGTAGCACATCTCTCCACACACCACACACAACAACACCGTTTTTTCTACACCGAGAAATGACCCCCCGGCGGTCATTTCTCGACGACTTCTCACCGGGGATATTGAGAGCAATCCAGGACCCACCAACAAATACACATGTCCAACATGCTCAAAACCTATTTTGTCAAGCTGACAGACAAAGGGTTCAGATCAGTCCAATTCCTGCAAGAACTGGACCCATTACACTTGCACAACACTTGCATCCAGAAAATACTACACAAACAGCTGGACCTGCTCCTTATGTTCCTTCCCCCCACCCACTAACCCCCTCACCAACCCTACTCCTACTTCCCCCACACCTCCTCAACCTAACCCACCAATCCTTCCCACACCATCCAATCCCCTAACCCCTCCTATCCCACCCCGAACTAATCCACCCCAACCCTTACCTCCACCACAACCTTCTCCTACCCCTTCCCCTCCACCCTCACCACTACCTCCCCTCCGTGCTGCAGCACCCAACACACACTGCACACATAACATAAACATTCTCCAACCAAACATAGATGGCATAAACACAAAAAAACAAGAACTCACACAATTCATCAAACAACACAACATATATATTGCCATCTTACAAGAAACAAAACTATGTTCAACACAAAAAACACCAAAATTTCATAATTTCACCACCATCAGACAGGACTGGGCCGACGGTGGTGGCGGTGGACTCATCACTCTGGTACACAAATCCATAAACTTTTCAGATACCAGTGCACACACAAAGCCACTTCTCCCCCCACATGACACTACGACAGAAATACAATCAATTAAAATAAGCACTGGTAACAAATCACACACGACACGCCAACATATACATTCCCCCCCAATCATCCCCCACAGTACCACACAATTACTCTTCACAAATACACCACATCACTAACATACCCATCATCATCCTGGAAGGCGTCGGCCTGGTATGTCAACAACCCTGACATAGACAGAGGGCTGGCACTACAAACCCAGACAGATCACCTTTTCATACTCATCATCCCAATCTTCATACCCATATCCCACACCAAGCCCTCTTCCTCCCATCATCCCCAGACATCACCTTCTGTTCCCTAAACCTCGCCCCCACAACTTCCTGGAGAGTGGTCAGAGCCCTTGGCCCTGACCACCTCCCAATCATCATCACTACCAAAACCAGAATCACCCCAACTGGCCACAGACACACTTACACTAATTATAAGAAAGCCAACTGGGAAGCCTTCACAAATGAAACAGAACAACACTTTGAAACATTAAACAGTACATCCATCACAAACATCAACACCGCTGTGCACACTTTCAATACAATTATACAAAATGCAGACAAAAGACACATCCCCAAAGGCAACAGAATAAGACACAACCTCAATTTTACACCAGAAATTCAAGGCCTCATCAGACAACGGGACACACTACAACACTCCCGAACACCACATACGTATGACACCATACAACAAATACAAGAACTCAACACTCAAATAAACAATAAAATATCAGAACAGAAAACACTAAATTGGAATAATTATCTCCAAACACTTGATCACAAAACAAACACCAGCAAACTCTACAAAACACTAAACAGCATCACACTCTCCAACAGCAACACTACACAATCACACACTGCCATCACAACAACAGACACCATTCCTTCCAACAAACAAGCAAACACTCTCATCAATCACTTTTCACATGTCAGCCATCTAAACCCTCATCGTGACGACCGACGTATCATCCGACGTAAGAGACAGTTCCCCACAGACCCAAACTTCACACCTTTCACTTACAGCCAGACAAAGCACATCATCAGCAACCTTAAGCACTCATCTGCCTGTGGACCAGACAACATAAGCAACATACACCTTAAACACATTGGACAACAAGGCGTACAAGCACTCACCAACATATCAAACTACAGCTACTCACACAACATAATACCCAACATCTGGAAGCATGGCATTATCATCAGTATCCCCAAACCCAACAAAGACCCCACATTACTCTCCTCACACCGCCCCATCACACTCCTCTGCACCCCCTCCAAAGTCACTGAAAGACTGGTTCTACAACTAGTTACACCTCTCACCCCCCTAGCCCCATCACAACATGGTTTTAGGCCACTACACTCCACAAATCTTCTTACAGACCTCACACAGAGAGTTTTTGATGGCATGGATTCAGCTAGGCCACCACATAGAACACTCCTTGTCACACTAGACATTAGTAAAGCTTTTGATTCCATCCGCCACCACAACCTCACAAACAAAATATTCAACACAAACATGCACAATAGCACAAAAAGATGGTTAGCAAACTACTTAGCAGGGAGATTTGCACATGTAACTTTTGCCAGTCAGTCCTCGAACATCAGAAACTTCACAAATGGTGTCCCCTAAGGATCTGTCTTGTCTCCTACACTCTTCAACCTATACATGCATGACATACCCACATCCCACACACAAATACACACAGCTTCCTATGCAGACGACATAACACTTACATGCACACACCAAAACGCAAACACAGCCACACAAATCCTCAAACCTTACCTCAACACACTACATGAATGGTTCACCACAAACAGATTCAAAATAGCCCCAGCCAAATCTACAGTGACCCTTCTCACAAACTGGACAGCAGAACACAGTCACATTCCACACCTCACCATAGACAACACTCTCCTACCACACACACACACACACACACACACACAAAACCCTTGGTGTAACACACAATACATCAATGTCATTTAAATAACACATCACAAACATCGAAAATAAATTAACACCTAGACTCAATGCCCTGAAGTCACTTGTCCATACAACATTTGGACACAAGAAAGAAACCACCACCACAGTGTACAAACAATAAATACGTTCAGTGATGAATGATGCAAGCCCTGCTTGGGCTCCAAACCTCACTAAAACACACTACAACACTCTTCAGACCATACAAAACAAGGCCTTAAAAATAATCACAGGCTGCACAGCTACTACACCTACAGACCACCTACACCAAGAAACCATACACTACATAGCAGCACATCCACACACACCAAAGAACATCAAAACAACACCCAGAACACAATATCATACACAAATACTATCGTCTCTTCCCCCCTGCCCACCTCAGACCAGCTTCCAGAAGCATATATTCATACTCAGATCACTCGCCGTTCCATTCAGTCCTCAAAGACAACACACAGCTGCATGCACGGCCTCCTGATATCCATCCCTCTGAATCCTATCTCCCCCGTGAGGTGTACAGGGTCCACCTGGGCAGGCTGAGATGTGGGCATCATCCAGCCCTCTTGAGTTATCAGAAGCGGCTGGATGACTTCGTCGCTGATGCCTGTCCAGGATGTAACACAGCACCCCATACTATTAAGCACATCATGGAAGACTGCATTGCACACAATCACCTACGCCAACAACACAACATACACTCCTTGAGAGCTTTGTGGGAAAGCCCAGTCTCTGCCGTGGCCTTCCTTAGGGACTTGAGGCTGTTCGGCCAGACTGCCTAGGGAACAACTACTACTACTACTACTATCATGGAGACATGAACTATGTATGATAATTACTGGATACAGCACAATACACAAGACTGAAAAGACATCTGCATATACAGGTATGTAACAGCCTGAAATATTACTAGACTGGCAATTAGCATAGAACATTCAGCTTGACAATGAATAGAGCATGAACAACAACATACTGCATATTGTGCCTTAAATTAATGAAGTGACAGACTGACAAGTGGGTTACAGTATATGTGAGTAAGGTGAAAGGAGAGGGAGGTGAAGGGAGATCCAGGATGAGATGGAGGGACAAGGTGGATAGATAGAGTATGTGTGAGAATGGTGTGAGGTGAAGGAAGGAAGGGAGATACTGTATACAGTACAGAAAACTTGCTCATGGCCATCCCCTCTGGAATTAAGGCATTTGGCTATAGACTGATAACATAGATAAACAGACAGATACTGAAGACAGAGTGAGCTAAACATCATCAACATACCTGAAACTGGAGCCACACCAAGAGAGATGAGTGCTGAGTCCAAATCCTGCTCATTTCGAGGAGCATTGCTTGCTCGCAGTGCTGCATCCTGGGCCTGAGGAAACACAAAGATGTGGTAAGAATATTGTCAGTTTGCTTCCACCTGATGGAAATGAGCAACTCCTACAATTCAAGTACAGTACAATATGTCGTGATTGCATGAGATATAAGACTGAGTCTAATTTGTTACCAGTAAAGCTGACCCTCTGGTCTCACTCCACCTGTCCATCAACTAAGCTGAGAGAGGCTAGGGATCTTTATCAGGTTATAGCAAAAAAGTTACTATCAGAATTATACCATAACAATAAACAAAAGTATGGTGAAATAAGTACAAATTATACCACACACAGAACTTTATTAACAACTTTAGTAATTTGATGCCTAGTCTACTCCTGCTACCACCACCACAAATGCATTTTATAATAAAGAGCAGGGATAACATGCACCTCTCTTGCCAGTTGATCATTTTGACGTTTCTCCCTCTCCACACGCAACTGCTTCAACTTAATTAGCTTTCGCTTTCTCTTCTTTCCACATGCTTTTCTTGTTCAAAGACATGCCACGAAGTCTATCTAAAGCATCCACTTCAACATTCAGGGCATTCATTGTTAATAACTACCAGTTTATCTTATCAATGCGTGCTGACACTAATTTGTTCCTTCATGAAATGCATTTTCTCATCCTTCAATCATTAAATTTCCAAACTGAATGTGTAGTGTATATGTTACGTAAATATAGGTGTGTAATCTGGAGGGAGGGCAGTCTGATAGCAAAGGACAGGTGATGACAAGTAATCAGTACTTTACCACCTCTTTCTATGATTAAGGCATCTGGCTCTGTTAGACAGACAGACAGATATACACGGACATGATGGATGGATGATGACTTACAACACTCACATTTGAGAGACGTGAATTAGGGTGATACGGGAAGCTTGAGGGAGGCAGGCAGCCAGATAGCACAGGACCCAGTGACAGAGGCAATTAGTCTGTGGCCATCCCCTTCAGGATTAGGGCATCTTGCTATAGACATATTTTTTAAAGAGTAGCAATCAGTAACAATAGTTAGTCTGTTAGGTACTAACATGCTTCTCTCAAGGTAACTAGGCTATCCTGTTGTCCTTTAAGTCACAAGAGGCGTGGTGCTAATCATGCATTATAGGAGTAGTCTTACCATACCAACAATTAACACTGCCCATATTTTAATAACTCTGATTACTTCATGTATAGCACACAGGTGTGATGAATCCCTTGAGCTTGGATCAATGGACCATACAGCTCTCCTGGGCAAGTAGAGACCTTTGGAGAGACTGCTACATCTCTCAACAGAAATACACTACCCTGGTGCGCAAACTGCCAACCTTATGGATGTGAAGCACAAGCATGGGTTTGTCAAGTATAAATTCAATACAGTAAGACCTCACTATAACGGACTAATTGGGGCCCAAGCCAGTCCGAAATATGCGAAATTCTGATAAAAGCGACATCCGGACTTACCCCTGTTAATCCGGACTTTTTCCGATATATCAGACATTAGTCCGGATTGCATCAGTGGTTTTCACCACTATTGCAGTATTGTACTTTGTTATACCTTCACTACATTAATCAAATGGTATAATAATACTGTACTGTACTGTGCACTGAAAAACATGTCTTTTACTTGTCTTATTATGGTGAACATAGCTGAAGTGGTCAGGCAGTCAGGACTGCTTTCTGGCTTTATCGGACTTTTTCTGATATATAGGAGTTTAGTCCAGTAGCTCCTCGAGTCCGATAAAAGCGAATTCCGGTCTACTGAAGTCCGTTATATCAAGGTTTTACTGTATATACAGCTCTATATATCTAATACAAAGTTTACACTTTTTATCAATTGCAGTCTGAAAAAAAAGTCAGGTACAATAACTGGTGGAATAAGCCACCTCGTACAGTTGCACGTCAAGATTCGTGACTCAGGTGGGTGGGAAGGCTGCATGCACGAGTGCATGACAAGGCACGTGATAAATGACAGCCCACTTTGACCACCAAACTCGTTCTACACATTACTGGTAACTGCGTCAAAATCACAAACACTACCATTAGTTCAAGTAACTAGGCATAATTATCGTATGCGTGTCACAGAAATGACCAGTATCAGTCACTTCATACATAATGTGACCACCGCAAGAAATAATTCATTAACTGCGCCGTGACACTTAAATATTTCACATTATGTCATGAATCGGTTCATTTGCCATGACAATACTTAGCAGGTAATTCCACTCCAGCAGCACAGTCATGACTCAATCTACCAGACCCAGTTCACTGAGTGCAAGGGAAAATTTACTAGAGGTGGCCAGTTAGTCAATTTTGTTCGAACAATAATATTTGCTGTTAAATTCTGATGACAAAGGTACTGTAAACCATATTCAATGTCTAAACAATACAGCCTTATGACCCATGTCAGAGCATCAGGGTCTTAGTTAAATAATGAAAAAAACTGTTGGTAACTTTGACAATCCGAGGCCCTGCAGCTGTCAGTGGCACAATGACTTGAATTTTTTGTATTATAAAAAGAAAAATATAAAATAAGATAGTGGGCGATTATTATAATTAGAAAAAGGAAAAGTGACGGATGCTTTAATTATATCCTTACTTTTCGTGGAAGAGTTAAGCGAGTTAACCTATGAGGAAAAAAAAAAAATACCTTCCAGCGAAACCATAGTATCAATAATCATTTTGAGAGAGAGAGAGAATTATTGTGGAGAAAGAGACAAGGTAGGAGGGATGCAATCACCATGACCGGCCACCTGTGACGCCACATCAGCACACAATTCAACAAAAATCCGCAGCATCACACATGTAAATTTAACTCCATAATATACGAACTGCTTCTGGAGTTCAACAAAGTACAAGGTACTTCATAAAAGACACAAAATTGTTACATTACAGCATGGTAATCATATTACAAACAATGACATCACCTTTGAATACAAAGGTCTGTCCCTATTTAAGATCACTCCATGACTTCAAAGATACATGAGTCCATTTTTTCCCTCCTCACCATGCACGAAAAAAAAAAAGGCTGATGCCCTCCCTTCCTTCCTACCCTTTGATAGGCAGTATTTTGATCGCCTATTTGGCCACCGTGGATGAATAGTTTGCTGGTAGTGATGCTGCCTTCCCAAATGTCAAAGTTCAAATCCTGGGAATGAGTTCTAATCAAGTCGTGTATCCATCTATCCCTTGTGAGTTGATGGTAACCTTATCCCAGGAAAGTGAATGAGTCACACACCACAGGCTCAAAGGCCTAAATTACCGAACTAAGCACCTCTTGGCATCTTCCCCTATATTTACCTTTTAATTTAGACATCCAAAGCCAGTTCTTGTACCATATGTGAAGGAATCATTATCTGCTTTAGATTATTGAAAACCACTTCTTCTTCCCTTGCTTTTTCATGACCACTGTAAACTAAAAAATAGACTAAATAAAAAGCAAAGTAACAGGTAACGTTACAGTATGGTAAGTATACTGCAGGCAAAGGATAAAAGAAATTTTGTGATATGAAGTTAGGGAGCAATTACATCTTTGCTTTCCATGGCCAAACAACTGGAATGGAATACATCTACTGTACATTTTTTTTTTTTTTAAATAACGCCAAACTTTGGGCATAGGCTTTACAGCATGTTCCCAAGGAGTCCTCCTACATACCATACACCTCCCCATGTCACCACTTCAGCACAAACACCTACCATCCATATTGAATACATGCTAGGGCTGTCTCATACAGGACTGATGTAATGGTATTAGCAGGGGTATTTTTAGGACATGTCAGCGGGTCTTCTGGTACATCAGTAGAGTCTGCTTTATGAAATTCAAATCCTTAAACTGTTCCCTGCCCCAGCCGTGATTCAAACCTGGGTCCATTAGGACTGCAGACCACTGATGAGGTAGTTACTTCAACAAACGAGGGATGAGGCTATGGCACATCTACTGTCTGACTTGGCTCGTATCTCTGATTGGGGTAAAAATACTGTAATCTTGTTATTTTTAATGCATCAAAAACTCAGTTTTTACACTTATCAACCCGACAAAATCTTCCTCAGGATTACCCACTGATGTTTAACAATGAACAGTTATGTCCTGCATCATCCTTGAACATGCTTGGGGTTTCATTTTCTCGGGATTTGTCTTGGAAAGAACATATTACATCTCTTGTGAAATCGGCTTCCAAGAGATTAGGAGCGCTAAGCCGATTCCGAACTTTCTTCACCCCTGCACAGTTGTTGACCTTGTACATGGGTTTTATCCGCCCGTGTATGGAGTACAACTCTCACGTGCGGGGAGGCTCCCCACATGCAGCTCTTCTCAATAGGGCGGAGTCAAAAGCTTTTCGTCTCATTAACTCTCCTCCTCTTACTGATTCCCTTCAACCTTTGTCTCTTCGCCGCACTGTTGCATCTTTATCTCTCTTCTATCGCTACTTCAATGGTCACTGTTCCTCCGAACTGTCTGCTTGCATTCCTCCACCTCTACGACGGGCACGTAGTACCCGTCTAGCAACAAACTCTCGTCCCTTTTCTGTCCAACTCTCTAATGCAAGAGTTAACCGTTACTCCCAGTCCTTCATTTATGCAACTGGTCAACTCTGGAACTGTCTTCCTCTGTCTGTATTTCCTACTTTCTATGATCTCCAGTCTTTCAAACGCAGTGTGTCCAGGCATCTCAAATTGAACAAATCTTGAATTTGGCTCTCTTTTGTATTGTTTTTGCCTTTTCTTGGAAGGAACAGTATGCAGGCCTGTGGCCTTTGGTTCCTTCTTCCTTGCATTAAAAAAAAAAAAAAAAAAAAAAGATGGTGGGGTAGAGTAGTGTATAGCCTTTTCAATGGAACCTCAGTTTGTTGTTTTCTAATTTATGCAGACCTCTTTAATTATTTTCTCTTAGAATTCACAGTTTTGTACAGTTCTAGTTTCTCATTTATCCTGTACTCTGTAAGGACATAATAGCCTACAGGTAATTAGTCAAAGCCATCCTCATCAGGGAGTAGGAAAGAACAAGGTGTTGGAGAATGATGAGAAATACCACTTTCACAACAATCATTAGAAATGGCAGTGTTGAAAAGGAAGTTAAAGAACTCAAAACAGATATAATAAAGGGTGATATAAAGGAGGGGAAAAGGACACAGATAAAAAAAATAAATACAAAATGGAAAGTGAAATGGTACTATTAAGGCAAAACATGAGAGTGGGTACAGCAAATGATAACACTGAATACATACAAACTCTGAAATTTGAGAAAGCAACAGAAGTACTTAAGATTAATATATAAAAACAAAATAATAATCTGATTTGTGAAATGTGTGGAAAGGAGGAAGAAAGTAACTGATCATTTATGGTACTTAAATGCACAGGTTACAGGGATTTAACAGTGACAGTAAAACCTGAAGAAACTGAAAAGAACAGCTGATAAACGGTCTTGGAACATTAGTTAAAATGGTGAAGAAAGTGCTAAAAAGAAGGGATACAATCATCCAATCGAGACACTCGTCACTCACAAAAGTTGCGGTGCAGTCTGGACAGGCAAGAACGACGACAACAACAACAGTGTAAGTACATCTGTTAATTATGTGAACATTTTGCAGTTTATTACCTTTTGTGCATGAATTAACAGCTTCTCCTTATTTCAAAATCCTGTCCTCTTTTATAAGCCTTTAGAAAAAAAGAAAAGAAAAAGAGTAGCATTTATAACTACAGGATCAGCTCTGAGATGGGTACTTCAGCACCTATAGTTATCAAAACTACATGAGGCACAGTACTCAGAATGCACGTTCAACAAAAAATAATACAGTATACCAATATTCTGTGGCTTTCAGGAGGGGGGGGGAGGAGAAAAAAAGTCAACTCTGAGTGGGGAATTTTAGCATCTACAGTCATCAAAACTAGAGGCTCAGTAGAGGTCTCAGAATGTATTTCCAACAAAAAATTATGAAAATTTTAGCTACTAGAAGCTTGATCTAACAAAAGCACACAACGGCTGACATGCTGATGGACGGCACCAGTTGTATCTCGTAGTATTTGGTTAATTACTAAACAGTCTTCGTACTGGAGAGGAAGAGGGGCATAGAAGACCCATCCTACATACAAAAATACATAACTATTACCAGCTTAGCCTTCACTTCACTTTTAACGCTATATTCACCCTGCCATAATATCATGGCCTCATACGTCGGTATTTATGAAGATCAGCTGTCAACTTCACAATTACCATTTGGGGCCTTTTTTTCAGTATTTTAGACAAATCTAAGGAACTTTTTTTCTATGGGGTTTTTCTCGCAAATTATTATTTTACTCTTGATGATAACCTAACCTAACATAACCTAGGTTAGGTTAGGGTAGGTATGGTTGGATTGGTTAGGTTAGAACGACTGAATTGATTACTTTTTTGGTGAACTTAGCTTTTTCCCATGGATTATGATGTGTTTGAAGCGATTTTGTTGTTCATTTATGTCGGGAAATCACTCGTTCTGCTTTCCCCTCGAGTATTGAGGGGGGAGGGGTTTACTCAAAAACGAGTTATTTCCGACAAAAATGAATACCATAATTGCTTGTAACACATCAAAATCCATGGGAAAAAGCTAAGTTCACCAAAAAATATGGATTGACAGCCGATCTTCATAATTATCCATACGTCAACCTACCTCCTTCTCTTCCTTTTGTCGTTTTCTCCGCTCCTTCTCCTCCCGCAGGGCCATTAACTTGGCCTTCTTCCGCTCCAACTCCGCTTTCCTGTCTGCCATGGTAATATTAGGCAGGATCTCACTATTGAGACGCAACACAGAATTCTATAAAACCTCCCAAGCCTTCGACTACTGACTCATCGACCAACCCAACGCCCAGCCGGTCAACATCGCCAAGGTCAGAACTCGCTAGAATGAAGCAAAAAGCAAAATATCTGCAGGAAATCACCAGAAAAGGCTAATAAACTTTAGTCTCCAGAACATCGCTAAAACTGCGTAAAATCTATAACAGTGTAAACCTCCTTTCTGTGAGATGTAAAAGGTAGTTACTGTAGTTGATGAATCGAGGCGAAAATACTAGGATCTAGCAGAAAAAATCTAACTTGGCAACTTTGCACACCTGCCACCTCCAGAAAAGTCAATAGTTCCAATACTTGAAGAAAATTTCATTTACTTGCTGTGAAAATAATATGGTTATAGATGTATTATTTAACATCACAGTTGCAACAGAAACCTATATATTTGTTTATGTAAATCTAGCACTGTTATAGCAATTTCTTATATTTTTAAAACACAAAAATTTTGGGGACAGAGTTCTACGATGTGACATGTCTTCATTCAAAAGTCAAAACACGACAGCTGAAAAATGCACAATAAAAGTTTACTGACAACAGGTCACCCATTTCAGTCCTCAAACCTGACCAGTTTAAGGCAGTATATACAGATATTGGAAATAATTAGCTGGTTTTTACTCTTGGCTTTGCTTCTAAAAAAAAAAAAAAAAAATCGGCAACCTCTATATTAGCATTCCTTACAAGGAAGCATGAGTTTGCCAGAAGGGCAATGGCTGATCTTGAAAAGGTTCAAAGATGTCGGTCAGTTCTTGTACCACATTAGATAGCATCATCATCCACTCCGCCAACATGCACCAGCAATGCTGTCGTCAGTGTCCTTTATGAATTAGACAATCACAGCCTTTAGCTTTAACTCCTTGAGTTTTCAATGTCATTCAGCTAAAGAGGGGAATTCCTTATTGATAGGCTTTATGCGGTTGAAAAACAAAGGACCACTGTGGATAATGCTTTTCATAGTAGGTCTGATTCTGCACAGATCCTACTGTTGCACACATCCTACTCCCTCACCCACCCACCCACCCACACATCCTACTCTTGGGTCTTCTCTTTTCAGGCCACATGTGGAGTTTGGTACCAAGTTCTCCAGGATTTTTCTGGTATATAAAATCCTATATTGTTGGTGGGGGTGCCCATCTTCCACTCACTCACCTACATGTAGGGATGCCTCATGGTCTCTACAGAGTGACAAGCCAAATGGTGTCCTGTACCCAAGAAACCATTTACTATGCTGGGTGATAACCATATAACCCCATATAACCGGGAATTTTGGCCGGGTTGTGTTCCCCAGACTCCCTCGACTAAAATCACTTAATCATGGCAAATGTTTCTGAGAGCCTCAGAGGGCACAATACTTGCCCTGGGCCCCAACCAAATGGGCAGATTCGCATGGCCACAGGGAATGCAAGAGGTGTGAATGAGGAGAGCAAGAGGGTGGAAGTGGTGAATGCGTTCAGGAGTGCGAGATATGCCATGATGGCACTGAGTGATACAAAGATGACAGGTTTTGAAGTGTGGAAAAGAGGGCATAAATGGGCAAATGCAAGGAAGGCGTTATTTTGTTGATGAATGAAGTGTGACAGGGTGGAATGAAAGATTATAAATGTGTCAGCTCGAGATGTATGTACGTCAAGTTCAACTTTGAGAAAGTGAAAGTGGCTGTGATCATAGCGTATGTACAGTGTGATGAGACAGAAAGACAGGTTTTGGGATGAGTTGGATGAAGCTGTGGGACAAATGCCCAGGAGTTATAAAGTGATCGTAATGTGTGATATGAATGGAAGAATAGGCACTGGTCCCGAAGATAACATAATGGGTTGTAATGGAGTACCTGGAGAAAATAATATGGGGAAGCGACTGAAGGGTATGGGTCACGAAAGGGGGTTGTGCATTTGTAACTCGTATTTCAGACACAAAGATGCACATAAATATACATGGTATAGAGGGAATGGGGATCATGTTGAAAGGAGCCTGATTGATTACGTGCTCGTAGAGAGGTCAGTGCTGGGAATGGTTGCTGATACGAGGGCCATGAGAGGACGGTGTGGAGGTCTGTCAGATCATATGATTGTGGTATGCAAGATAAAGCTGAGAGGAGTGGGGTGGACCATGAGAGAGAGAGGAGCAGTCAGGAAATAAGACTTACAGTCGAGAAGCTGAGGATCAAAGAAATGGCAGATGAATACAAGACCAAAGCAGGAGAGGAGTTAGAATCGGTGAATTGGAATGAAATGGATCTGGACTGCCTGTGGCATACATATAGGGATTGTTTAGTTAGGAATGCTCAAGAGGTGTGTGGTGTGGCCAAAGTAACAACAAAGAAAGGTACAGCATGGTGAGATGAAAATGATAAGAGAGCAGTGGAGGAAAAAGGAATAAGTGGCTAGACTGGTTACAGGACGGGTTCAACTGAAACAAGAATTGAATATACTAAGAGCAAGAAGCGTGTAAGAGACTAGTGAAGAGGAAAAAGAAGGAAGTAAATCATGATCCAGGAAGAAAAAAGAATGCAAACTACTCCGAAAATAGGAAGTTATTCTGGAAAGATGTGTGGAAATGTAGAAGTGACAGCAGAAAGAAATTTCAAGGTGTGAAGGATGTAGGTGGCAGATTATTAACTCATGGGAATAAAGTAAGGACCAGATGGAAAGAATATTTTGAAAGCCTGGTGAATGGGAATAAAAAGAGCAGAGCCACTGTAAATATGATTGGTTTTGGGGGTGTGCAGAGGAATGCAGTGCCAGGAGACGTGACACTCGCACTGGTGAAGAACACAGTGAAGCAGCTGAAAAATGGGAAAGCAGCTGGGGTTAATGAGGTGTATGCAGAGATAATTAAGTGTAGTGGAGAGAGCAGAATGAAGTGCTTGTTCGAGATATGTAAGAAGGCATGGATGAATGAACGTGTATGAGTGGAGTGGAAAAAGACTGTGATTGTACCCCTGTACAAAAATAAAGGTAAGCAAAGTGAGTGCAAGAATTATCTTGGTATAAGTTTACTGAGCGTGGTAGGGAAGGTATATGGAAGAACTATTATAGAGAAAGTAAGAGAGATATCAGAATCCCAGTGAGTGATGAACAGGGTGGTTTTAGGAGTGGCAGAGGATGTGTGGATCAAAAATTTATAGAGAAACAGATAGTGGAGAAGGCTTGTGAGAAGAACTATAACGTGTTTATGGCTTTCATGGATCTCGAAGAAGCATACAACAAGGTAAACAGAGAAAGATTGTGGAAGGTTTTGTGCATGTACGATGTAGACAGTAAGCTGCTGGGTGCCGTCAAGAGTTTTTATGATGGTAGTGAAGCGTGTGTAAGGGTAAATGGGCATCTAAGTGAATGGTTCCCAATCGGTGTGGGCACACAACAAGATTGTGTAATGTCCCCATGGTTGTTCAATACATATATGGATGGGGTGATGAGAGAAGTAAAAACACAAGTAGTGAAGAGGGGGAGGGCACTGGTAACGAATGGTGATGGATGGAATATCTCAAATTTGTTGTATGCTGATGATGCAGTACTGCTTGCAAATACCAGAGAAGAACTTGGTAGACTAGTGCAGAGTTTTCCTGATGTCCGTGGGCGTCGTGCCATGAGAGCAAATGTAGAAAAGAGAAAAGTGATAGTTAATGAGAGAGAAGGTAACTCCCAGTGTGCTGTTACAGCGAATGGAGGAACTGGAATTGGGGATAGTTCAAATACCTGAGTACAGAGATAGAAAAGAGAGAAAAATGTGCAAAAGAAGTGGAAAGTAGAGTGACACAAGGAGGAAAAGTGGCTGGTGCAATGAAGGCCTTGATAAGAAACAGAAGCTTGAGTGTTGCAGCTGCATGAGGCTTACATGAAGTGTTAGTGCCAACTTTAACATATGGATATGAGACTATGGTGTGGCATGAAAATGAAAAGTCAAGAGTGAGAGCAGTGGAGCTGGGACTGCTAAGGAATGTACGTGGAGTACAGAGAGTGAATAGGATATGGAGTTATGGGATTCAGGAAAGATGCAGAGTGAGGAAGACTGTGGACACCAGAATCGAAGATAGTGTACTGAGATGATATGGTCATGTGGAGAGAATGGGTAACAATAGAGTGGTGAAAAAGGTATATCTGAGCGAATTTGAAGCAAGGAGGAGGTGAGGTAGGCCAAGGAGAAGGTGGATTATCAGATACGTTTATGTGAAGCTACAGAACATGGTAAATGTTTTTTGGCATATCAGATAGAGCCAGGATTTCAAGGCCTTGAATGTTGAATGAATGAGAGCATGGACCATTGAACTGGGGCAAACTTTGGCTGTCTGGACACTGCTGTTCCCCACCCCGCCCTAGGGTGGGAATGGAGGTCCAGATGATGATGATGATGATGATGATCATGATAAACCTATGGGGTAGCACCATCAAGAGGGCACTGTAAAAAAAAAGTACAAAAAGAGAGGTGATAAAGACATAAGAAAATTCAGCTTTCCAAACAGAGCAACTGATCTGTGGGATGCACTACCAAATGAAATAGTGTGCCAAAACTATTCATAAAAGGGCACTGTAAAAAAATGTACAAAAAGAGAGGTGATTAAGTCATAAGAAAATTCAGCTTTCCAAACAGAGCAACTGATCTGTGGGATGCACTACCAAATGAAATAGTGTGCCAAAACTATTCATAAATTCAAAGATATGTACAATACAAATGGTTCAAAACACAGGACGTACGAACTTGACTCATTCCTTTAAAAATACAATTAGGTAAGGTAAGAACACACACACGCACACACAAAATGTTTCTTATAAAATGTCCATTTAATGTAGATACAAATTACAGAACTAATAATCTTACAGCTACCTCCGGCACTGAAATGCTGCACCAAAATATTCAGCTACATTTACCTTTATACAATACTCTGTATAAAAACGATGTAAACATGCTGACATTCATTGGCACATTTTAAAGTAGTCTGTGGAAAATTAAATACAATCTCACATTACTCGAGACAGCCATGTCAAAATATTTTTAGCTCTTAACACATCCACTGGTGCTGGACAAGGATGCCTTCATGCAATGGCACCAATATAGCCAGGCAGCTCTGCTGCCCAGTTATACAAATATTCTTCAGCTGCTGCCTAGTTATAAATAGTCTTTCATCTCCCTCCCTATTTCCTGAAATGGGGCTGGTGGACTTCCAGAGAAGGGCAACTTCAGCCAGAAGTTCACTGGGTTCACATTTTAAATGAACCTGGGACTACATCAATTACTACTACTACTACTACTACTACTATTATGACTATTACTACTACTAACACTCCTATCGCTCAAAACATCATACACTGCATACTGGAAGGGCATGAACAAGAGACCTTTTCGCTCCATCACTTCACTACAGTAGAAAGTTTTCACTGTGGTGTATGTGTGCCACTTCAGAAAGAACTTTTTATTTCACAGTTCAAAGAAGCAGTTCTTCTAACCAGGAACAGTTCATGACAATATCAGTACTGCAGAGTTTGTGTACATCACTCTCAACTGTTAATTGCAACAGGTGCAATCAGTAACCCAAATTAAACTTAATACTGCAATACTGCATCTGACAAATACAGTGATCTTTACAGTGATGGTTAACTGAACATTATTTGAGCCATAATACTACCTCATGAAACTCCAATATGGAAGACCGGCCCCAGGAAAAGTCTACAAGATGATCTACCCCTATCTGCTACACATCTATTACAGAAATAACTACATGTTAAGGGCAATTATATACTGATTTGAAAATGCAAATACTATTTAACTAAATATCCAATGAAATGAGTACAAATCTGTGAATCATAGTGTTAGTGCTAGCAATGAGCCAGATGGTAAATGTCTGTGCTTGGGGGGCAACAGCTTCAACAGTAGAGATCCTCTCAGACTGGCAGCAACTGCCTTTGTGACCCGAGGACCATGAAATTAGTCATGGACAAATCCTGTCAACACAAGTTCACCACATCATGAATAAATACACTTCAACAGGAAGCAAACAAAGCTACATACAATAGAACACAAGAAGAATCACTGCTGACTTAAATATCCATTACAAGAAAAAACAACTGTGAACACCGCCCTTACACTGAAATGAAGCATCTACGACAAGGACTGCTGGCTGTCACCCTGAAGCAGTACAGTAAGGAGAATGAAATTACACAGCCAACCCAAATAAGGAGGCTGGTTGGGGTGTGTTCCACATTGCTAATACAGTATTACTAACAGTGTGATCAAAGCACTTAAAAAAATATATATATAGCTTCACAGTAATTAAAATTCTATTGATACAGTATATTAAGTAGAAATAATGCACAATCAGAATCACATCATTTGAGTCCACTGCCTTCATCTGTTCATGGTTTAAAAAAAGGTAAAGAAATTAAACAGCTGACACAAATCATACATTTATGAATTACTCATACTGAAGCTTAAGTTTCCACAGACTGTAAGCAATATCAGACCACACTGCTTTCTACTTAATCTGATCAATGAAAACTACCCCATACTGACTTGTGCAATAGATACTTTTCAGGCTGGTACCATACCAGTAGATAGAAAACCTATTTACTTACTGTACACATTCAAGCTGTCCTCAGTCACAACAATCAAAGAAAGTCACTAATACATATCAGTGCATTAGAGTCATAATAAAAAAAAAAATGAAAGAAAAAAAAGGGAGATCAGTAATCATTATCATCAGAAGTTTCAGTAATCAATTATCATACAAAGAATAAGTAGTTATGAATACTTTCTTAAAACTTTTACATCAGAAGCCGAACATGTTGGATCGACAGCGCTTTATGAAGGCCACTGGACCACTAAAAAAAAAAAAAAAAAAAAAAAAAAAAATAATATATAGGAAAAGGATATTTCTGAATCGACTTTATGTATCTGTTAACCTACTATAATAAACAATTAAGCAAATGAGGAGCAAAAATAACAATTCCTTAATATGGACTCCATCTGCACTGTATTCAGTGACCTAGATGAGAAAATATCCAGAACAAAAACACTTTAATAACCACTCTGTTCAAAATGGATTTGTAATGCCATAAAATGCTGCCTGATATTGGTCCATTCCCAACCATGTAATGAATACTGAATATGAGCATAACAAACCATTAGTAATCACACCAAGTAGGATCAACTGTACAATCACATATTCGTCCCTGCTGAATGGATGGTAAAATGTCATCCTAAGCTCTTCCAAGTTACTGCCTGGTTTGTGGCCCTTCAGCGAGGGGTGACAGTCCTCAGTCCATGTCCTCTAACATTCATACAGACGAAGAAGAGTACAGTCCCGCACTGCTGTAGGGGTTGTTGCTATTAGCGGTTTCAATCTCCTTGGAGAGCTTTGTCATAATATCTCGGTAGATGAGAGGGTCGATGTTTGTGGACAGGACATACAAAATCCACCTGTTGAGATCATACGATACAAGAATGTCATATAAGGTGAACACGAAACAACAAAAACATGGTATGTAATGGCTGTTTTTCTGATCTAAGTAAAAAATTCAGTGTATGCTTTGCCTTGTGAATATCTAGATCTTGGGACAAGGATGGTGTATTATGCATTCATTCCAAAAATATCATCATCTGCCTCTATATATCCCACTGCAGGAGTGATGAGATTGGACTCAAAAAAATAAATAAATAAATGAGAGAGAGAGAGAATCCTAACAAAGAAATGTTGTAGCTTTACTCACCAGTCTCCAATAGAAGTCTTATTGGTAATTGCCTCAACAGTCTCAATTGGCACAGCCTTGTTGTGCTTATGCATAGCACGGGGTCGGAGGCCGGGCAGCGCCAACAGGGCAATACGGTACAGCAGCAGAATACCCAAAAGAGTAGCCAGGATCACAAACCAGAACCAAATTGTGATGAATACCTGTGCAACAGAGATAGGTAAAACTACACTTAGTGATATGTTTCAACCCCTTGAATCCATGTGATATCCATTTTAGTTTATTCCCACTACCAGATGATTTTACTATAACCTAAAAAAGGTCTTGCATTTATAAATCCTACATCTAATCCTTCCAGTTCGGAAAATCTATCCCATGCTTAGTCAAATGTGCCAGGAAATGGCAATGAAAAAGACAAGTTCAGTTGAATGGGTTAAAATTCTTAATTCTTAAACTCAGGCTTGGGCATCCTCTTTCTCTTTCTCTCTTTGGGCTCTACCTAGTAAATGAAAGCAGCATATACATTATCGCACAAAATCCTCTGCTCATATTGTACTTAGTACACCAAAAGAAACTAACATTTCAACAATTAGGCCTGTTATACCCTGATTTATCCCCAACCATGCCACCACCACTCTTGTCCTATATCAGAGGGCCATGTTATCCCCATATGCTGCACAGAGCAAGTTATGACAGAGTGGAAATTACAATAACATGAGCATTTAATTTCTCCCTTTATCATTTAATAATGATAATATAACTCAATTCCCTGGCAGAAACAAAGTGGGTGCCTTTAATCATCCTCTTTCTAGATGGCTGTGTTTGTTTATAACCTGAGCATTGTGCTTTTATCAGTTGCGGCTAGGATTCCGTGACACAAACCCTCCCACATGACCTACATCCTATACCTGCCTGCCTCAGCCTCACTACTGTGTTGACTGTCATTGTGTCTAGAAGCATTTTTCTCACTCATTTCATCCCATAACTCTAACCACGTGGTTCCAAACTAATTCAGTTATGGTGCTTAAGTATGCAGCAAGAGCTCCTCCTTGTAGTGAAAGTGATAAAAAAACAGGCAATTCATGAGAAAAACATAAAAATACTGTATTGGACAAAATAGCACAAGGTGTGGGAGCTTAATGTGAATGAGAAGAGAGCTGCATTCATGAAAACAGAAAAAAATTAACACCATGTGTTTACACTGTGGACAGGCTCTTTATTGGAAACTGGCAAAACCTCATAAGAGATTAATGATAAGGGAACAGCAAAATTAAGGAGTTTTCACGTTTAGGAAAGGAAACTGGCAAAAAACTCATACGAGGTTAATGATAAGGGAACAGTAAAATTAAGGAGTTTTCATGTTTAGGAAAGGAAGGAAAAAAGCTGGTGCTATGTTGGCCTTGATAAAAATAAACAAAACCAAGGGTTTGGGGGTTGCAGCTGCGTGAGGCTTACATGAAGGGGTGTTAGTGCAACTTTAACATATGGATGCGAGACTATGGTGTGGCATGAAACCGAAAAGTCAAGAGTAAGAGCAGTGGACATGGGACTGCTGAGGAATATATGTGGAGTACAAAGAGTGGACAGGATACGGAGTAATGTGATTCGGGAAAGATGCGGAGTGAGGACGTCTGTGGACACCAGAATCAAAGAGAGTGTACTGAGATGGTTTGGTCATGTGGAGAGAATGGATGACAACAGAGTGGTGAAGAAGGTATATCTGAATGAATCTGAAGGAGGGAGGAGGCTAGGTAGGCCAAGAAGAAGGTGGAAGGATATGTTGGATGAGTGTGTGAGGAAGAGCGGTATGGAAGTTGGTGAGGCTACGGGACTGACAAAGAGACTGAGCTGGCTGGATGAATTTTGTAAAGAGAAGCGCACAATCAGGGATTTGGCACCCCTTTTTAATGTGACAGCATTCAGACTGACTCTATTCGATAGGTATATGCGAAGATATAGAATGTGGTGAAATTTTTCTTGGCCAATCTGATGGAGTCAGGATTCCATGGGCTTGAATGATGAGTGAATGGAAGTGTGGCTCACTGCATTGGAGAAACTCAGGCTGTCTGGATGTTGCTGCTCTTCACCCTGCCCTAGGGTGGGAAAGGAGGTCTGGATGATGATGATTCATGTTTAGTGCAATGAGTGTGAACAGGATTTTGTGACTGACATTAGCTGTAAGTCAACGAATTCAAGGTTACAAAACTGAGCTCTTATGGCACAGTATGTGATGAGTTTGTGTGTTGATGAAAGAGGTTTTGATAACTGTGTGAATTCAGTTCTTGTGAATTATTTTTTCACAAAAGAGTTTTGTGACTTAGGAGACATGCTGTGTGCTGGAGGTGGGGCTGGAGCTAGCTCTGTGGCTAGAGTGAGGAGTGGTTGGAAGTTCATGGAGCTGTTGCCCCTCCTGACATTGAGAGGGCTCTCCTTCCATGCTAAGGGATCATTGTATAAGGCATGTGTTAGGAGTGTAAAGCTGTATGGTTGTGTGACCTGGGCAGTAAGGAAGAGAATATTCATTGGCTCACATGTACAAAAATGACTATGATTAGGTGGATGTGTAGTGCATCCTTGAATGTGAGGCCTGAAGGGGCAGTGGGGGGGGGGCTAGCTTTACAATGGAAGAGTTAAGATAAAGGATGGGACTGCCTTGTACAGTATTGACGTTGTGAAGAGGAAGGGTAAACTAAGATAGTCTGGGCGTGTGGAAAGGTTGGGGGATGACAACTGGGTGCAGAAAGCATTAAGTGTGAATGCTGAGGGGTAGGTTTGTGAGAGGCAGACCAAAAAAGACTGGGGGCGAGATCATTCAGTGTGACCTCAGGGATAATGGATTGGACAGGGAGGCTGCCAGTGATCAAGCAGCATGAAAAGCTGCCAATAGGTGACCAAGGTTGACACATGCAAGCATGTTGGAGCCTTTATAACCAAAATGAAATGAAACTAATTTTATAATACACACACACACA